>JAULJZ010085712.1:262-12484 GCA_032270985.1 Heliamphora pulchella
CGAACGCCTCCACCACGGCACCCCCACCCCCCCCCCGCCATCACCCCCCATCGTCACCGAGAACACCACCATTTGGGACCGTTTGGTTGTTTACATTTTTTTTTCATAGAATTTTTGTTTTTTTATTTATTTTGATTAAAAGGCTAAAATAAATATAAAAAGTTTCAAATCTATAAAATGAACGAATCTGTAAAATGAACTGATCAATCGGAGTGAAAAGATAATTGATTGATAGAAGCAAGATCTGAATGTATTTCTATTTAGAAATAATCAACTGGGGTTTTTTTTCCCTGATTTGTAAATTTATGTTCGGTGTATATAAACAAGATCTCAAAATCTCAATTATCCCAGAACCCAATTTCTCTCTCTCTCTCTCTCCCCCTCTCTCTCTCAGGTTGGGAGTCGGATCGGTGGCCTGGGAGTTGGTCGGCGACGGTGTCGTTGGGTCGGCAACAGGCCAGCGGCGAGATGATGCCGCGACAGAGGCGACGACGACAGGGTTGGGCCGGTGGTTGGCTGATTGCGGCGATGGCGGAGGCCCAGTATATATATATATATATATATATATAGAGAGAGAGAGAGAGAGAGACAAAGAGATAGCAGAGACTTAGAGAGACAGAGGAGAAGAGAGAAAAGAGTGATGGGAATAAATTAAAAAAATAATAATATGAATAAGAGTAAAATTGGAAATAATATAAAATAATTGCTGATGTTAGCATTTTCCATGAAGTTTTTTAACGGTTATTTGACGGAAGGGGGTATTTGAAATATAAAAACAAAACAGAAGGGAGGGCAGTGTAATTTCAGAGACCACGGGGGAGGTCCCTATAATAAGCTTAAATCTCAGGAAAGGTAAGTGTAATTTACCCTAGACATTAATATTTTGTTATTTTTGTTCATGACTATTCTCGTATGGCCTGGTTATTTGTGTTGAAACACATATTAACCTTATGTTCACTCCACATTTGATAATGAAATTTTTACTCAATTTGGAAAGCGCATTAAGGTTCTTCAGTTTGAAAATGCTTTAAAATATATGTAGTATGTTATTGATTCATTTTGTGTTGAACATGGTATCATTCATCAGACAAGTTGTACTTACATATCTCAACAAAATGGTGGTGTTGAGCGTAAGCATCATCATTTGTTAGATATTACTCGTACATTGTTATTTCATGCGCAAGTACCCAAACATTTTTGGAGTGACGTCGTTCTTACTACTTGTTATCTCATTAATCGCATGTCGTCTGTTGTTCTTAATCACCAGTCTCCCTTTTCTTTATTATATCCTAATTCTTCACCTTTTTCACTCGCTCCTCATACTTTTGGTTGTACTTCTTTTGTGCATGTGCTTAATCCCGATCATGATCAGTTATCTCCTTGAGCTCAAAAGTGTCTTTCTCGGGGACTCTCGTACTCAAAAAGGATACCGGTGTTATCATCCTGCGAATTTGTATTTCTTTTGAGTTTTCCTAGGAACTGCTTTTGGCATACCGAAGGCTCTCAAAAATAAAAATATGGATACTGATTGTTTGATCCTTTCCCATTTTACTTGTGCTTCAAAACAAAACAAAAATTACAAAGGATTTCTTCGAATACCCGAAGTTTGCTTGGATCAAAGGCACTTATGCCTTTTATTGTTATAGCAACAATGTTTTTAAAGGAGTTGAAAATTTGACTTTTCCTCTTATTTTGGGATAACCATCTTATCTTCCAAGAGTTTCAAGTAATTTCAAATTGCAGGTTATAATCATCTCAAATTTTAGAAGAATTTGATGGGATGGTAAAGTTCTGGATAGCCCATTGGGTCCTCCACAAATGGCATTAAGCCCCCTAAATTTATTGACAACCCATTTGGGTCCACCAAATGGATAGCCCATTGGGTCCTCCACAATGGCTTTAAGCCCCCTAAATTTATCAACAGCCCATTTGGGTCCTCAAAAAATGGCCTTGTGTCCACTAAAAGCATCGTTAGCTAATTTGGATCCTCCAAAAATGGCCTTCAGCCCACTAAAATCATATAGCCCATTTAGCTCCTCCAAAAATAGCTTTTAGCCCACTAAAATCATGAACATCCCATTCCAGTCCTCCAAAAATGACCTTGAGCCCACTAAAATCTAAACAGCCCATTAGGATCCTCCACTCATGGCGTTAAGCCCATTAAACAATATGGACAACCTATTAGGGTCCTTCTAAAAATGCCTTTCAAGCCCTATATATAAACACGCATATATTCTTTGGGACCTTCAAAAATACCTTTTTAAGTCCTATACAAAATATGAATTTACTTAATCTCATTAAAAAAATGCCTCTAAAGGCCCCCACATAAAAAGGGAGGCCATGAATTAATGTCTTTGTCTTTAGACTACAAAAAATTGCTTCAAAGGTTTTTTTAGAAAGTAAATAAATAAATAAAAATAAGTTCAAATGCCACAAAATAAATTCAAGTGGCCCATGTATTTTAATTCAATGGCCTTAAAATTTCAATCAACATGGTCCAAATATTTTTCCATAAACAGCTTCCAATTCCAATCCAAAGTGGACCAGACATTTGTACCATAGGGTTTCGATGCTTTCAGCTTGTAAAAGGCTCAGCATGAAAATGAATTGAAGCAATTATATTTTAAAATCATGAAAAACACCTAATAAATGAAAAATAATGGCAAAATAAGACCATTGTTTAGTCATTAAAAGGCTATTCATGTTGTTTTCCGCAGCAGTCATCACCAAAACAGGGCCTTGTTATTTTTGTAAAGGTTTAAATGTGGCAATCACTTGCGATGATATATGTGTGTGTGTGTGTGTTATTTGGTGAAGGTTCAATGGGAATTACTTGCGATGAGGCGTTAAATATATATGTATGTATGTATGTATGTATGTATGTATGTATATATATATATATATATATATATATATATATATATATGAACATTCTAGAATTACATTTGACTTGATTCTAATCCGTCTTTGTGCCTAATTCGGATACGTAAGCAACCTATTTAAATAGGTACACCACAGACCAAGTTAAACTTAAATTTTCATTTAGGGATGGAATCAGTAAAGCACTCAAATCTTTTTCTCTCTCCTTGTGCACTAGTGCTAGCATCCTTACCCCCGATTGCGTCAAGTATGCTATAAATAAATTTAAAACGTAAATACACATAAATTGGTTAAATTTATTCTCATTTGGCCTTGCACACGGTTCGGATATGTAGTCAATCTATTTAAGTGAGTACAGTTACAAATCATGTGAAAATTAAAGTTTCGTTAAATAAATAATATAATAAAAATAAATAAAACAAAAACATTAATTCACCTAAGCGGGTGCAATCACAGTACTTTGTGAAACGACTTGAGTGTAGTAAAAACGCCTCGTGATCACACCCAAATAATGCCCATTCAAAAAACAAATTTAAATGAATTTTATACGCATTAAATCCAACTAAAAAAATAAAATAAAATAACCTTTTAAAGAACTACGATGGACTTGATTCTAGTTCGACCCAATACCCAACATAGATACGTACACAGCCCATTTAAATAGGTGCAGCAGTAATCATAAGTGAACCTAAATAGTTATTTAAGTTAGTAAAATTTAAATTTAATCATGATTGTTTCCAACTCACATAATAGGATGTAAAGATAATAGTTGGAATAAAAGGATTTTCCCTCTAAGTAAGAGAAGTAATTAAGAGATATATTATATTTTGAATGGATCCAACCTATATAATAAGAACTCATGTAAGATATCGTCATACGGGTGAAATTATGTTAAGTGATTAAAATTAAATTTTTCCCCATCAAGTGTCAAAACCACTTATTATTTTGATGTGTTTCTCTTTGTTTCGGAGTGTTTCAGTTCATTTTGGTGTGTTTCAGTCCATTTCGATATGTTTCGATGGAAGCATTGACATTTTAATATTTCACTAAAGTTTGTTTCAATTTTAACTGTAACATTTTGATGGTTCTGTTAGAAATGAAACCAAATTTTGTTCCTTGATTGTAAGCTTGTTTAACAATGCTTCCTAGAACATGTGGTAAAATAGTCCACTTAAGTAGGCTAAAGTTGCCCCAAAAACAAGTACTACCCAAATGGTTAGCATAAAAAGTTTCTGTTTCACTCATAAATTATAGCTATAAGAGGAGACGATTGTCATAAACAATAAAACAAGAAGAATTATTCATGGCAAAAGAGAACATTCCATAAAGAATGTTTTACAATGCCTTCCTAAGGATAAAAGTATTAATTACCTGGAAGAACAAACCTGTCACAAAACCTTGCTGGAGAGGGTGGCCAAATGGAGATCCACCAAGCAATGCATCTCGAATTCGATCATTGAAACTGAATCAAAACATAAAATTCACTTAATAACATGATTTTCTTCTGGCTACTTTGTGATGTGGATTATCTAACAAAAGCCAAATTGAAGATCCTTTGACAGAGTCAACAAAATGTTATTTAAATGGAAAAGTAAATTTATGTCCATTTTATAGTTGGTATCCGGGGGTGGGTTAGCCCATCCCTTGAGCAATTTTGAATGTTTTAGTCTTTTTCCTAATTGGAAATTATATGTGGTTTTCTTTTTGATGCTTCTCTATAATTTGTCCATTGATGGCAGCCCTTTTGATGCTTTTCTAAAATACTCTTATTTAATATATATATATATATATATGATTTCCTTCTACTTATTCATTCTCTTGATTGAGATGATCCTCTTCTCGATAAAACTGAGGCATACAAACAACCTTTTGTGGTATTCTAGCAACCAGGGTTGCAAGGACTAACTAGATAATCTTTTTTGGTTTCAAATGTGACTAGGGTACCTCATCTTTTTGTGAACGTTTATACGAACAAGGGGGGAAAAATCCACCCTCATGCTTATTCAGTTAAGAAAAGCTACTATTTAGTGTCATTCTAATCTAAAGAGAAAGAAAACAAAATCATTTCATTAAATGTAAGTAATAAAATATATCATACTTGCACCTTGCAAAAGCTAGCATTTTACATGTTGAATAGTTTGATATACATTGTTGAGCCCATTTTCGAACAGCTTAAGATTTTGGAACAATTGGTAACTTAACATGGTATCAGAACTTTGGTTCCAGGAGGTCCTGGGTTCAATTCTCATCTCTTTCCCTGTTATGTTTGTAATTGTACACTATGTTATCTCTTTGTTGGTGCACTTATTTAGTTCAGTTTATTTGCTTCTCCATGTACAAGACAAAGTTGCACGTGAAGGGGAGTGTTGGATAGCTTGATATACATTGTTGGGTCGATTTCTCAATAATTTAAGCTTTTGGGATAATTGGTGACTTAAAAATACACAAAAAGAAAAAAATGTTAAACAAACAAAAAATTATGTACCTTCCAATTCCAGTTCCACAAAGGTTGAACTGTGATGCATTTATCCCACGTCCATTTTTGGCCACTTCACCAAAATCCCATCCTTCACCATATCTTCAAAAAGAATTGTCATCAACACAAAATAGATTGAACTGATACAAATAAAGGAGGCAAAGAATGATACAGTAATCACGCAATGATAAAACCAAGTGCCACTAGAAGGAAAAGAACCACCGTATAGTTCCAAGCTTACATATAAATATTAGAACCATCAACTCCTCGTGTATCCTTTGAGAGGCCATTGAGCATATTTTTTGCCTTAACCTGTACTCAAAACAAAAAGTAATATAGTAAATGCACAGATTTTGTGCATTTGATACATTTAACCAAACTTAAAGGTCAAGAAGTATGCACTCCAATTAATTTATAGGAGATTGTTAAATCTACAGCATTTCCGATTTATATCCACAACCCTGCCCGGTCACATGGGTAAGCCATGTGTGAGGGGGCTGCGGACATAACAAAAATGACCTTAGATATAGGAATCTTAATCTAAGCAATGTCCACTCTCAAGAAACAACTAGCGGTAAATTTATTCCCATATGTCCAAAAATTTGTGTAAGCACCTATATGAATTTTCCAGAACATTCAGAAAACCTGTCTGTCAGGACAGAGTCCATTTCTAAACATTAGAAATAAAATGTCAGAGGACTAATATAGTAATATCTCCTTCAGAGGGTGTGTACTAAAGATAAGACTTTTGTTTCTACATCAACGCTGAGTCCCTTCAGCTAGATATGGATCAAGGATGGCCAGTGAGAGCATGGGGGATAAACTTCATCATCGAGTGGGAAACAGCCGGGATCACCAGCTATAGAACTAAAATTAAACTTGATTTCTCTGAAAGCACCAGTAGCAAACTTTCAAAATGATAAATTACACTAATCACTGATCAAGTCAATTGTAATTCCATAGGATCAGCTCTATGCACAGTTTCTAAAACAATAATGAGTGATGAGTCCCACCGAAAACCATGAACCCACTTGGTTTGGGCGCTGCAGGGACCAGCCTACAGAGCTAGCCTGGCTTGGTGTGATACAGAAGAGGCAATATCTAGTCTGGAGCCAACAGAAAAGTCCTTTGAAAGCATAATCCCAAGGAAAATGTAAATCAGTCGAACCAAGCCAGGTATTGAAGTGTTCCATCTTGGCTCAGTTGAAGGCTAAATTTGTAAGACCCTAGGTGTTAACCTTTCCATTACAAGTGGGCATTTGCATTCTCTGAAATTGTGATGCTGTCAGTTTGCTTCAGAGTGATTGGCATTTTATATTTGTCTTGTTGGAGTGCTGCGTTGTCTAAAAGAATCCCCGAAGGAAATCCTTCAAAAGACATTATTTGTAAAATATGAAGGTCCCTTACAGAATTATACGTGCATGTGCCATTTGTGACTAATCTAAGAATTAGTTGACAAATTGAATTTAATTATGATTGGATCCCACTTAATCATGACATTGTTTAGTTGTACCCTAATTTAACATTGCTTGTGCAGGTAAAACAATTGAACTTTCAAACATAACCTAAGACATGTAGGGAGTTTAGAGGCATAGATAGCTAATCTAAAGAAGGAATTAATCAAGCTTAACTATGATTATTAAGATAAGTGGTAATGAGGTCATTTTTTCCACCAAAATTTAATTGTTTTAGTGAATTCCCTCTTGTTTGACATCTCACAGACACTAAACACGCCTAAAGCTTGATGACCTGCAATGGTGGTTGTATGAGAGGAAACCTCTCATTCTTGCTCAACCCCATCAGCGGACATCTGATGCTGGTGAAATTAGTGCCTTTGATTTAACCTCTTCCACCTAGGATGGACCTATGCCCACTACCTCTAGACACTTAAAAGAGGGCCAAAGATCAGAATTCAGTCAAGAGCACTTGAGACCTTGTATATGGTTAGTTGGACTTGAATCAAAATTGACCATTATTCTGTATGTCTTGTTGTATAGGAACACTTGGATTTCAACTATCTCGAGACCAAAGTCACCAAAGTGAACAACCTGACAGTGGAGCATGTTCTTATCTCTCCATTTGCCTCCATATGGCCCTCCATTTGTCACCTTATGTGGCCCTCCATTAGGAGTCTATGGTCAACAAGCATCACACTCACCGCCATTTAGCCAATGTATAAGCAGATTATGACTATTCTCTTAATATACATGAGACATGATATGTATCATTTCCATAATTAAATGTCTGGCAGGTTCGATGCTTTGTCAATTTTACACAACGTGGATTATTAGGCTTTGGGTAACATGAGTTACTGGCTAACTACACCTATCCTTTTAGGATGGGGGTGGGGCTGTGACACAAGCCAATTACAATTTCATCTTTTAGTTTGAACTGTTTTCATACGAGATAGGAGATACACACCACTCAACTCAGCTTGTCCTGTTGGCAAAACCAGTGGTGATGGAGATCAAGGAGTTGGTTAGCAAACATGTTTTAGGCAAGGGAGTACAATCCTGTGATTTTAAGAAATTTTGGTTAATTGGGATTTTTTTTTTCTTGTTGAATAATTTCTAGTTTTTTTCATACTCCCTTAGTAGGTAGTGAATAGAATTTGTGTAAATTGGGTATGGGTCCTATTTTAAGAAGGTGTTTAAGGGTAAGTCCATTTCAAAAGTTGTATGTTCCATCAAGTCCTTTTTAAAAATTTCGAGCAAAAATTGGACCTTTATACCCTTTGTTATTTTCAATTGACTTTATGATTTAAATGGAAAGATTTCACAAAATCTTCTTTTCAAACGACTGTTACCAACATTTTCGGAGGTGATCTAAGATGTTGATTTTCCATATCCCGTCCTGTGTTTTTTGGTGGGAAGTTCTAGGTTTACAAAAATTGTTTCAGCACCCTGATTTTGTCCACCTCTAAAATCATAGTCTCTGAAATTGTCTCGGTAGTCCTATTGTATTTTGGTCTGCTTTGGAATTTTTTTTGTGCACATTTGCACTCTTTGCGGGAATTTCTTCTGCCGTACGGTTGTTTTGCCTAGTCATTTCTTATCCGGATAAGTTGGTATGTCATTTTTAAAGCATTTTTGAACTTTGATGTTCGTGTTGGTAACGTCAAAGGGTTTTGATTTGGAAGATGTTGCAGTCCACGTTTCTAATAGTGTTGAAGATAGGAACGGTAACGTAGATGAACATAGTAGTCGCTAGTTTAACGACATCAGTATGCAGGATGCGCAAGAAGAATGGAGGTTGGAGTACGAGAAAAGCACAAATATAATGTCCCAATTTGTTTCGCATCTAGAGAAGGTGCAATTATCCGCCCCTTGGACGAGAGGAATTAGTGATGTGGGACAGATGTTTGAAGGTGGTACACGGCACTTTCACACTGTTTTATGTATGTATCCCATCGAGTGTGGTTTCCGCTTTATCTACATAAAAAATTGGCAATACTCGCATTTTTGCTCATTACTTATATAGAGATAGTGGTTGTAGTTGGATGGTCCATGCAAGGGTACTGGCAGCTAACGGTTATTGTTACATCAAAAAGTTGAATAATGTTCATACATTTGGATTAGCTGTTCGCACATCTAAGAACTCTCGTATGACCTCCACATTGGTGGGTAGTTTGATCGTTGATGATGTGCATTCCAAATTGTTAATGCAACCAATAGACGTTGTGGGTGAGTTCAAATCAAAATATGGCCTAAATATTAGCTACCATCAAGCTTGGATGGGTGTTGAGAAGGCCAGGGGTGATATTTTTGGTGATTTCTTAACATCAGTCGATTAACTTCGGTACTATGTCGATGCATGCAGGAGCAGCAACCCTAGTAGTTCGATTGTTTTTGACTTTGATCCGGTTAAACACTATTTTAAACGGTTATTTGTAGTATTTAAAGCTTGCATCAAAGGGTTTAATAGATGTCGCCCTTTATTATTCATTGACGGGACCTTTTTGAAAGGAAGGTACAAGGGCATTCTATTATCTGCCACAGCTAAGGATGGCAATCAAGGTATGTGGGATAGTTATTTTTTGTTATAATTAGCTAGACATCAGTTTCTTTTTGTAATATCTCTTTGATGATTATATCATTTTCTATATTTGTCAGGGCTATTTCCCGTATGATTTGCAATTGTAAACGCTAAAAATAAAAACAACTAGAATTGGTTCATGCAACAGTTGCCGCTAATATTGGATCCTAATAGGGATATCACCTTCATGAGTGATCGAAATCCAGGGTTATTAGAAGCTGTCAGTGAGGTTTTCCCGTTCGCTGGTCATGGTTACTGCCTGCAACACTTAGTAAGGAATTTAAGGCACCATTTGCGCGGACGTTTGAATGCTTATCGCGAGAAGATGGTAAATCAGTTTGAGAAATGTGCATACGCTCCTATACATGATACATTCCAACAAACCTTAGACGAGTTATTGCGTGAGGGTGGCAACAAAGTGAAAACGTTTATTGATGATTTACCAGTTCAACATTGGAGCAAAACGTACTTTGATGAAAGACGTTACAACAAAAAGAGTTCTAACGCAGCCGAGTCATTTAACAACTTGATTTGGGAAGCGCGTCACTTGCCAATCACCAATATGGTTGACACTATTCGAGTAAAGCTAATGAATCAAATGTCCTCCAAGAGAGAGGTGACCGAAAAATGGACGGGGTTTGTATGCCATGCTACCGATGCCAACCTCTATAAAGAGTTTAATGAGTCTAGGACATGGAATGTCAGCTTGTCGACCTCCGGTGTATATGAAGTTCATTCATTTCAATCTGTGCCGGTTGATCTTGAGAGGCGCACATGTTCCTATTGCCAATTGCAATGGAATGGTTTCGCTTGCGCACATGCTGTTGATGCCATAAAAAAGAGCGGCAACGATCTTAACTTGCATATTGATCATTACTACACCATGCAAAGCTTCCGTGATTCATATGCCTCTATCCTGCACCTACAATTTGGAAGGTTTATGGTGCCAATGATGAAAGTCACATTCTACCACCATTGTCTAAAAAACTAGGAAGACCTAAGAAGAGGAAAATTCCATCCATCGGGGAGACTATTCGGCAAATCAAGTGTGGAAGGTGTGGAAAGATTGGGAACCACAACAAGAAATCATGTAAGGAGGCATTGCTATAATAATTAGTCCCGTTGTACGTTTTCTTCATTTCTAAACGATGTTATAAAGTGGATGTTCTTTTTCTACTGCAATAATAAAGCTAGACAACAATTCATTTTTGATAAATTCACAATGGGCAACATGTCTTTTAGCCATTTACCAATACCATGCAACAGTGTGTGGGCAAAATATCAATTTTCATAACAGGAAATAACACATCACAATATCAGTTTTGAAACAGGAAATGATACACACGTCACAATATCATGAAACGATACACATCACAATATCAGTTTTAAAATTGCTAAAAATGTAACACATTGTTTGAATGGCCACTTCATTTTTCGTAACAGGAAATTATACACAGTAAGGTCTCATTAAATGGTTGCTTCATGTTTGCGATAACTAAAAAAATGATACAGATTACTGAAAAAAATTTGTTGAACAACAAATTTGTTTCAAGTTACCGAAACAAATTTTGTAATGAGAACTTGTTTCAAACATTTTTGGAGGATTTTTTGTGCAAATTTGTGTTATTTCAAACAAACAAGTCACAACCTGTTTGAAACAACTTACCAACATTGGGAAATAACAACTTCGTTCAAACCATATACAACAAAACCACTTGTTTCAAACACTATCAACTGTTAAAATGAGAGTGTCCTTCGAAAAAATGAAGCACTGTTCCAAACCATGTACAACATCAAATAAATGCCAAAACTCTAGTTCAAATAAAAGTGTCAGCATGCTCTCAATAACAATCAGTTTCAAATTATGTACAACATCACATAAATTTTCAGCAAACATCACAACCTGCTACTAACCATTATTATCTGTTAATATGAGGCAATGTCCACCAACAAACTAGAAAATGTTTCAAAAAATGAAAGATTGTTTACAAAGATTAGGAAATAACAAACTGGTTCTGGAAAAATTACATCAATCAAAATTCATAACATTAGATTGATTATGTTTTCTAAACGTGACTAATTGTCTAGTAAATAAGTCACGTGTGTAGGCTTTTGTGCATCATTAATCTCTCTTCACATTTTTATTCCATTAACGGACTGAATCACTGATAAACTCGTGCATGATATCTGCCCGTAGTTTTTGACACATCCCAATCGGGAAAAACTCCTTCTACGGGCTCATTGTGGACAATTAACAGAAGACATAGCAAACGACAACACCACAATCCAACCTACATTTGTCAAGATTTACAAAGCTAAAACAAGTCAAGAATGTAATGTGACAACACCCCGCCAATATAACGTAGCAAATGATAATTAAAATGTAACAAAGGCTGATATAACGAATTATAGTGCTACATACGAGCAACTTTGTTGTTGTGAGCATACATTAATTGATATAAGCTCTGTGTCGCGATCCTACATTAGGAGTTCAAAACTGACAGTGTCGATGTACTGGTATACATAAGACTTCTGCATTTTTTATGAGGTACAATTATCAGAACACAACATATTAACAATTATATTTATCTAAATCATTAAATTTATTGCATCTGTTTCAATTTTCCATTTCACTTGCAATCACTAGATGTGGATCATGTCCCCTCGGTTTTTGCGAGTTGTACTGGTACCAACAACCAGCCTCAGTATCGGCAACCAACAAGGTCCAACGATTGGAATGATGCAGTGGGAGTAGTAGGTAACGCTTTAAGAATGATTTTTTCATATGTCATGCTAAAGAACGTGACCTTTCTCCCGCCTCCTTGGTGCTT
>JAULJZ010085723.1:0-12484 GCA_032270985.1 Heliamphora pulchella
GGAGGTATAACAAAGAACCACACCGGACCCTCACAGCATCATCAAACTCACAGACACCATGGAGCTACACTGGCGGACTGATGCAGTGAGGGAAAGAGAGAGAAAAGTCAAGCCAAGGGACTGAGGAAGGGCCTACAGGGTCTGTCTCAAGCCCTGGAGAGGCTGATAGTAGTCGTCGGAGGCAGAGGAAGGCCTGACAGTGGTCGGCACAGGTCCAGGAGGGGCTGACAGGGGTCGCCGGAGGCCCTAGATGGGATGACGGTAGGCGACGTTCCCTCCCTGAGGGACTGATGGGGCTAACGGCAGGCGAAACCACCTTAGGAGGATCCGACGAAGGTTGTCGTCACCCCTAGAAGGGTTGGTGAAGGAGGTCGATGGATTGACGGGGGTCGAAACCACCCTAGGAGGGTCCGACGAAGGTTGTCGTCACCCCTAGAGGAGTTGACGAGGAAGATCGATGCGCCTGGAAGGCCGACGAGGGTCGGCACACGTTACTGGGATAGCCGACGGTGGTCGGCGTGAGCTCCGGGAAAGCCGACGAGGGTCGGCGATGACGGCTAGAGGACTGTCGGAGGACGGCGAGCGTCTGGTGGTTAGGGTTAGGTGGTGGCGGCTAGGGTTAGGTGGCGGCTGGGTCTGGTGGAGGCTAGAGTTTGTGATAAGTTAGGGTTTCATGGCTCTGATACCATGTTAGAAAAGAAAGAAAGAATATGAAAAAACATATATCCTCATTGTGAGACGTACACACGTATTTATTAAGTAATGAGAGCATACAGTAGATATTGTGGGCATCCCCACAGGATATTATTAATACTTAATATATTAATACTAAATATACTTAACATTACCACCCTAGAAAGTGTTACCTATCTTGACCTGAAGAAGAAGGCAACAAATCCAAACTTTGTGACACCATTCACTCCATGACCCTGGTTCCGAAGAGCACGAATTGCAGATCAAAAGCTAGGGTTTTGAAAAAAAAAACTTTAAAAAATCAAATGGAGCATAAAATGGCTTCAAGAAAAACTACAAAAATCACCATAATTTTCAAGAGCTTGAGACGAGTCGACCCATGTAGTTGCCGATTGTCGGCGTCCATACAACCTGCGTTGTCACGTTGATGTCATCGTACGGAAGATAATGTTAGCATGTCACGTTTATCTCACATTACGTTAAAAAATGCTACGGCTCGTTCTAAGGTTGGATCGAATTGCTCTTATGTCAAATTAAAGTGCAAAGAACCAAATATTTAGGGTTTTTAGAGAAAGAGAATAGCGAAGAAAAGAGAGAAGAAATTAGGGTTTAAGAACTTATTCTTTCTCTTGTACCTGCTATCTATTTATATTAAAATACTTAATGAAACAATGACTATAGTACCCTTAATACAGCAAATAAATAGAAAATAAATACTCTAGCACTATCCAAACTCTGACCACAACCAACAGGGTCATTTACCAGTTAGTTGTGAACTGTCTAATGTTTATGTTTGCAATGAAGGAATGCGTATTTGTTCCTAATTTTTACTAATCGAAAATCTACAACATGAAATTATTTTGGCAGTGCCATTTTTGCAAATGTTTTTGCCTATTAGCCAAATAGATCATACATGATTCCATTGCCAGGTCGCCATCACTTGAATTTTATATTTAATACAAATCACAGACTAAAATAGTTAATGAATCGCGAGATTATATTGTTTTCAAAGAACAACAAATTAATTATTTTCAAAAAGAGATCTATTACTTAGATATCAATCAAAATTTACAATCTTCCCTTTTTGCAAATGATTTTGCCTATTTCTTGATTTTTCCCCTTTTGACATCTAGTTGCAATTTTATTAACTTGATGTTGTTGGTGAAGCCAGGGATTGTGATTTATTATTAATTTTTTTTAATATTGCTTTCCATTGCTATATAGTTTGCAGGATCTGGGCTATTCTTTTAACATCTTTTAATAAATATATTTGCAGGTGTGGATCACATGACCATAACCTTTATGCTCTTGATTATCGAGATTACTGCTGTGTTTTTAAGCTTCCCTGTGGTGGCAGCATCTATGGGTCACCTGTAATTGATGAGGTCTGTCTTGGCAAGCCATTAGTGAAAGATTCCTTCTTTTTTTCCCTTATTCAAATCAGTTGGCAAGAAAATTCTACCTTTAGCTTCATAAATATTAGTTTTCCTTTGAATTATATTAAATGCCTGCTCTCTCTCTCTCTCTCTCTCTCTCTCTGTTTCATTTATGCATACATGGCACATTTGAATATGATTTTACTTAATATTTCTCCTCCATTTTTGTAAGATGCAATTCTATTAAGTTGCTGCAAGGTGTTGAAGCTGCAGAGATACTACCATGTTGCTCTATAAATTGGAGTCTTATTTGCTACTTCTGGATTTTTGTCCTTGTCAAAGTAGGTTTAAGTGTCAATTCCAGGATAATACGCCACCTTAAAAATTGGTTTGCAAACATAGATGAAGATAATGACATGGTCACACTTGAATAATATCGTTATAATGAATGGAAAATTGCTGTTTGTTTTTAGGGTGTATTCATCAAAGGAGATTGTCTGTGTTAATTAAGAAGATGAGGTGCCTGTCATTTAGGCAGAGTCAGCTCAGTTAAATTGGATAATATTTGATAGAGGCATTACGGCTAGACTTTTGGCACCTGTGTGAGCAAGGAAGAGTTATGTGAACTTTGATGATAAGCATAAATCTTAAAAAGCACGAACTCTTTAAGAATGTGGTGTGTCGTGGTGGACACCATGTCGTTCGTTGATATGACATGACATAGTATTTCTTTATATTTCCAGAACCAGATACGCTTTCGATATTTTGGGGGACACACGTCCATTATTTAGTCACAATGGTGGCTTTAGTGATTTTGGTTAGTGGGGTCATTAAAAACTTAAACACTAATTCTTAAAAACATAAATAAAAGCATTCATCTGTTAAGACTGATGCTTTTATTTTTGACAACAAAAAAACAATTACTAGCTTGTGTTGATACTAGTAAATCCTAAATTTGTACAAAACTAAAAGAAGAAGTTTTTCACAATATTTTTTCTTTTTTATCTTTACCCCCCTACCCAAGCCTTGAAGGAAAGATCTTTCTTTGTCCATCATTAAAAATACTTTTGAGTATAATTGAAATTTTCAAGTTGTTGCTACATGTATTTGTTAAATGAAATCCCACATTGCTTGCATACGAAAGTAATGTGTACTATATAAGCCTGAGAGCACTTTCTCCTCAATAGCTAATTTTTTAAGTTAAGTTTTACCCAAGATTGTGTAATATAGTATCAGTGTTGGAGTACTCAGGGATGGGTATAATGTGTATCTCTGGTCTATATGTAGCAAGTGCTGTCAAGTGAACATGTTGCGCGTGAGGGAGGGTGCGAAGTGAATTCCCACATTGCTTTACACTATATAAGCGTTATGGCACCCTCATCTTTAATAGCTAGATTTTGGGGTTGAGTTCTACTTATGACCGCATGATATTATATGTATATGCATGTGTATATACATATACAGATGCATATATTCTCTAGGTAACATGGCTTTATATATCCTATCCAACTGATTACCTCTGGTTGGTTGCTCCTCCAGTTTGAAGAATGAACAGTACAAAGTTACAAGATAAAACTAAGGGAAATAGCATCAGGTGGACCGCCATTAATGGACCTTCATAAAAGCTTTGCTATGGATGGGGAAATCTTAAGTGAAAGAAAGAGAAAAAACTAAAGATTAGCTTGTAACTCAACTAGAAATTTCCTTTTTTGACCAATTTCTAATAAAGCAATATAACCATATGTTCTAGCATAAGTAGGCATTATCTGCTCTTGCTAACTTTAACTTCACACAATCGTTGACCTCTTGCTAATTAAGTTTGAGTACCTTTATCAAGAATGGGATTGAGGTCCTGTTAGGGAAGTCTACAATATCAAGCTTTTAATTTTTATTTTTTATTTTTTGTTGAAAAAAGTGAGAAAAAAGTATAACTATTTAGAATAATATGCCTTTTTCATCTTTTAAGATTGGTTGGGATGCGATTAGGTTTTAAATTTTTAATTGAAATGTTTAATATACCCTCACTTTTTTTTTAATTGTTAAGCTTGTTAAGGGTGCTAATATATATATATTTTTTCTTTTTTGCTTTCTCAAGAAAGTTGATTTTTTTGTTCAGGGCATCATTGTCATTTCTTTTAATGACATTTAACTTTGTTTTGCATAACAACAGTTTCTTTTCCCTTAAAAAAATGAAGGGAAAAAGGCCAAATGGGATTTTTTGTTATACCACAAAATCGAGCTTAAAAGAGGCTTTTTAGAAAATGCTACAAAAAATAGAGAAGCCAAACAGGCCTTGTGTTTTTGGTGCAACAACCAAGCAATTGGTGCAAATAGACTAAGTCAATGCTTAAAATAAATTTTGAGTAAATTACATTAACTTCTCCTAAGGTAACTGACAAATATAAAGACATTCCATCGCTTCTAAAATGATGTTCCCTTGTTAGACATGTCACGGAGATGTTAACGAATAATGTGCTTTTACTTTTTTATCTTAACTTATTTGTTTATTTATTTATATGAAGTTAAAGTTAAATTTTGAGTAAAGTGAGTAACACTCAATCCCTCTCACCCTTAAATCATCTTCATCATCCAGCTATTTAGTCTTACCTAGCAACTCTTTCTCTTCTAAGTCACAAACTCTCTTTCCATTGTACCAACGACCTTGTCATTAGATACCACCATTGCAATCATTAGTTTCCATTCACCACCAAATGATCATGTCTTTTCATTCCATCACCACACACAATAACCATTACCAACAGAGCCCATTACACTACTGAAGCCCGTCGACGCAAAATCCCTCATTGAGGCTCGCTGCCTTATCAATGAAATCCCACAATGGCAATATTTTCGCCACCGCCTCCTGTTTTGGGGTTGTAGTGGGGGTGGTGTATCCAATCAAGCTAAAGCTGCCTCAAACCACCACATGCTCCGCGATCATGGCCACTCCACCTTCTACCTCCAAATCCTACCCCTCTCCGCTACATAACGCCATCCTCACAGCTCTGACCTTCCACCTCTAGGTTTTCCTCCATAGCCTTGAACCGTCAGCCCTAAGCCGCCCCCTTCAATCTTTAGACATAGAAGCACAAATCTCCCTAGCATGACCAAAATCCCAATTGCTCTATGCAACTGTCCCTCTCACTATTTACATGTTTATATAATGTATTTATATGTATCTACATATACTTAGATTTTGGTCGATTGAGGTGGCAAAGAGAGTGGTGGGTGTGTAATGGGCAATAAGGGCTTCTTGTGGTGGGGCCTTGCAGTGGGCTCCTATGGTGGTAGATAGTAGGTAGTGGAGATTTGCGGTCTTTAGACGGTGTTTGTTGATGGATAGGTGGAGAGAGAGAGAGAGAGTGGGAGAAGCAACCCATATTTGTAGTGATACCCTTTGATATATACAAGTTGATGCTTGTTTGTTGAGTTGATTTATGCCTTGTTTGGTACACATGAATAGGATAACGTTGGAATGAAAAGTGGAATGGATTCAAATGTTCAATCCCGTTCTATTATTTGGTTGCCAACATGAAATAACATGGGAAATTGGGAATGGAATGACTTTTCCCATTCCTATATTTGTAATGTTAATATAATGGAATGAAATGAAATTCAAGAATTTCAACAAACTATCACACCGTTTATTTCCGCAGAAAAATTTTCTTCTGTTTAGTTACGATTTTGAAAATAATAGTGTTAGTGGTTGTGGTAGTGTTAGCGGTTGTAGTAGTGACGACTGGGGAATAGTGACAGAGTGGTGGTGGTGGGGTGGCAGCGATGGTGATGATGGTGGTGGTGGTGGTGACGACGACGATGATGGTGTGGTGTAGTAGTAATAATTCCATGTTGGAATGGAATGCCTTTTCCTTGGGTTGTAGGAAGGAATGCGTATTTCCACTTTTTATTGGAATGATTATTCCAATGGAATGACCTTTCCCACTTTAAAAATACAATATCAAACATGGAAAAAGGAGTTTGAAGTTGGAATGACCATTCCCTTCCAACCTATTCCAACCTATTCCTGCATACCAAACGAGCTCTTAGGGTTTAGCGTAGAGGAAAGGCTAAAAGAGGATTGAGGAAGTGGATGGTTTTGGTGGTTGTAAAATTTGATGTGTATAGAGAGAGAGGGGGAGAGAGAGTGAGACTAAACTAGAAGGAATGTTAGTTTCATTTCTAAAACCATAGGTCAAGTCTCTGTAACTAAACATAAATGAAATACATTTTAAGTTTGAAAAAATAACTTGAGATAAAATGATTAAATAAGAACAATGTAGATTTATATCTATTGGTCCTCTATCCTTTAGACTTCTAATTTTAAGAAAGACGTGCTAGATGATGTAAACATTATAATGTATGGATTGATGGAACATTTTTCTTTAAATAATTTGTGATTTATTTTATTAGTTTGATAGTTGTTATAAATTGTTTTAAAATTAGTATCAAAATTTATAGTAATGTCCTTTTACTTGATATATGGCTCCCAATTGAATGACAGTTTACATACCATAGTATCATGGGTCAACTGTTTATGGCGCAACAAAACTTATCCTTGTGAAGCATTTGAACTCCACCAAGCCTGAATATGCCTATTCTCTGACCATCCTAGTGTAAATTGTTTACCCGTTCTTCAAATTTTCTCTTTTGGGCATGTTTTTTCTCACCAGAAGTCTCCTATCCTAGAAGTCGCTCCAAGACTTGAAGTGTCAACTGCACGCTCAACGACAACAGTACCTACAAACAAGCCATGCATTCTTGCACTAGAATTGAGCGTGACTAGCCAACAAGCTTGCAACTTGTATGATCATTGTAGCTCGCCTTAGATAGCTTCGGGGCATCTCATGCCCCTGCACAACAACAAGAGTCGTGCCCACCCTCAAGAATCGTGCCCACCCTACTCTCCTCATGCGGACACATGTGCTAAGTCCACCAACGGCCATTTCGTACCCTTAGCGTTGTCCTAATGTGCACCTAAGTAAGTCAATGCCGATCCTTAGGTCACAGATAGCATTAGCCCATTCCACTTGCTGAGCATGTCATGCCCAATGTGTTTCACGACTTCATGCGTCCTTCGATAGTGTCCAAGTGTGGCATTCCTTTTTGTGTTGCACGCCTTAGGCCACTAGATCCCCACAAGCATGGTTGAACTCAAGCGCATGCGAGTAGGTCGGCACACAAGGCCTTTGGTGGTGCCCCTGATAGCGTCCAAGTGCGGCATTGCCTTTGTGCTGCACGCCTTAGGCCACGTGATCCCCACAAGCATGGTTGTACTCAAGTGCATGCAAGTAGGTTTGCACACAAGGCCTTTGGTGGTGCCTCAATAGCCTAATTGGGTTAGGACACTCAAATAAAAGAGCTAACATGTGGGGCATAGTGTGCACGTGTCTACACTCCACACATATGGAGACCCTAGAACACCTCTTGATGATGCCTAGAGCTCCCCTCTAATGTTCCTTGGGGATGCCCACTTGGTGCTCTATTTTTGCACAAGGAGGCTAGTAGGCGGCTCACCACTCCCCTTTATTATAGTATTCGAAGCCATCCTAAGTTTGGCAGGAGGAAACGTCAAGCATGCTTGGGGAGTCATAATTATTTTTGTTTTATAAATTCCACAATTATCAAAAACTCACCAAATTTGGGCCAACAAAATAGTCCATTAGACCAAGCTATCATAAAAATTTCAAGTCGTTTGGTTCCCCAAAAGTCAATGCCAAGCTGTTGCTGTGTGCTGCTGCTGGCTTGGCGCTCCACCTCTGTGTTGCCATGCGCTATTTCACCAAGCACTTTGGGCTACTTGGGGCCTTACTTTGGGCCACGTTGGGGCATCACTTGGCACACTTGGATGAATGTTGCCAACTCTCTTGGGCAACGTTGTGGGCCTCCTTGAGCCATTCTAACGGCTATGACCACATGGCATCCCGACGTTGGCCTATGAAATGGGCAACGCGTGACACATAGACACAGGCCACTAGATACCACTGTTTGGAAAAATGTTGATGTATTTTCTGCATTAAGTTTCTTGTGCATATGTTTACATGTTTTTACCTAACATGATATATTCATCTGTTACACTGATTTCTTATGCTTAAACATAAGGCACGTCTTGATACTCTTATAGATTTTATGAGGATTAGATGATTTTTAGCTCTTTCTCCCTTTATAGTCATTAATTGTTAGAATGTTACTGATGCATCTTTATTCTCCAAATTCCTTATTTTAAACCTTGTTAATTATTTATGGGGATCCTCGTCTCTTACCAAAGAGAAAGCGTCAAGAAATGACTTCTGTGCCTTTTTCTATTACTTGCTTATAACCTATTACTTTTCAATGTAGGTTCGCAATACACTTTATGTGGCATCTACTAGTGGTCGTGTTACAGCGATATTCATAAAGGTGTGAAACTGCAACTTAACTATCTATTAAGAATAAATGGTTGGAATCAAATTAGTGTTCCCATTCACTTTCGGATCATTCTGCAGCATAAATATCAAGATGACATGAATTTAGAACGGAAAATGATTCTTTACTTGAGACCTTAAAATGTTGACTATGAGAGAAAATAGGCTCATGATTTTCAAGTTGCATGACACACCAACATTAAGTTTAGAATTGACTGTCATTACTGCATTGCAAGTTTGATAATGTTAGATTTGACTCAACACTTGGAACGTTTCTTGTGATGTGGAAGTCAAAGAGGTTTGTTTTGACCTCAATAATATAACCTTATGGTTGAGAAAATAATTTGGTTAGTATAGATATTTTATGTTCATGATTTACTCTTTTAAGGAAGGAATATGTTATATATAACTTAATTGAATAGGGTAAAGTAATTACACATATTAGATAACCCTGTCTCTCTATCTTTGGCCATTTTCCTCTAGATAGCTTTTGGATGTGTTACATGCACACAAATGGAGAAAGTAGTTATTAAAGAGGGCAAAATATAATGTATTTTCAACTCAAACTATGTAGTCTGTATGTAGTTTTTGTAGTGTCTGAACACATTTTGGCCAACTTCTACCCCGATCAATATATATATGTATATATATTATGGTTTCAAATATTGCGGATAGTGTTTTGTATCGGCCGTTACATAACGATATCTTAGGCATATGATTCGGATACGCACTTTAGTATCGAAGTTGTGAAAAATCCCTAGAATATCGACCGATACAGCCGATACATATCGCGTATTAGTGTTTGTATCGGTCCGTTTTGGCCGATATTCCCGATACGTGACCCGAGACATCCCAACAATTTGATTTTGCTTTCCTCTCTAAAACTATAATTTCGCCGAGACGAGTTAGGTGTCAAAATGTTAATTAAAACCACTTATAAATGTTCAATTTGTGGTAAATAAGTTTAGGATATGCTTATCAATGAGTTTGTCATTTGCTAGTGCTTGGAGAAAAAAAAATCACAAGCACTGTTACTGTTTCCCATTACAGACTCACCGATTCTCGCGATACCCGTTACACGCGACTGCGGCCGGAGTTCCCATTACAAACTCACCTATTCTCGCGATACCCGTTACATGCGACCGCTACTCCGGCCGATTCCACGATTTAAAACCCTGATATATATATATATATATCTTCTTGTGTATGTATTATAAAAAACTAAAAATAACATGTACGATGCCCCATAAACCAAGAGCATGAGTAAAAAAAAAGATGCTTGGTTTATGGGATAAACAGGAGAAATGAGGAAGTCTAAGTTAATTTCCAAATATCTGCTGGTGAAACTAATCAGTGTAGTGGTGATAAATAAATGTTAATCTATCTTTGTAAATTTAATTGCTTGTATTCTACTGGATCTAGTGATCTGGACATCTATTGGTTTATCACCATAAAAAAGAGTGGGCATGGAAACGGTAATCCAAGTCATTTTAACTTAAACAATACCGAAATATCTAGAAAGCATGGCATATTTTTGGGCTCAAAGTCGAGGAAAACGACTAATTCTTAGTCAACTTGGTTAGCTTCCTTTGCTTCCAGCGGTGGGGTGGGACAACCACTGATGCGGACAAAGGCTACGTAATGTCTCTCAGACTCACTCTACCCCAGTCACTGGGTCAATAATATCCTCAGAGCTGTGCTTCAGTCTAGTACAAATTGGAGAAAATATAGCAATAGTCTTGGTATTTGTTATGCAACCCAATTGAGGATTGGGGTTGAGACTTCCTAATATTGCATGTTGAAGCACTTGTCTGGAGTGCATTATATTAATTTATTGTATCAAAAAGACAGACACTTTGGGCAGAGTGGGTGTATAAGCACTTGCTAAAAGATAAGAAGTTGCTCAATATTTCCTTCTGTAACCACTGCGCTTGGTCTTGTATAACAAAACTTGTCCAAGAGGTCTCTTATCCCTTGTACCAGCACAGAATGGAAAAATATGTGTTGATGAATGGCGACAAAGGCCAGTGTATATCCCTTTGTCAAGACCAACTGCGCTTGGTCTTGTATAATATCCCTTTGTCGCCATAAACACATTTATGGCGACAAAGTCATCATAAATATGTGTTTATGATGACTTTAACTGTGGTGCTCCATACTGGCTAGTGTATATTTATGATGACTTTAACTGTGCTATTCCATACTGGCTAGTGTACAACAAGCACGGTCTAAAGATAAAAGCTTGTCCCATATTTATCTCTGCAATGACTGTTCTTGGTTTTAATAAAACAAAACTTGTCCAACAAGGCTATTATCCCTTGTACTACCTGCAAAGAATTGAAAATTGTGTTAATGACGGGTATGGCCAGTATATTTGTGGTGAGTTCATGTGTGGTGCATCATACTGCACAACCATGTATGTTGTATCGACTATAAACAGCTATGGAACTGGTTTCTAGGTCAGCCTTCTGTGTCAAATGAACAAAGTGAGATATTGAAATGGAGATTACACAGATAGGACCATCATTGGTATTGCTGACATCCACAATATTATAGAGGTGCTCTCCCCCTTGGTTTGAAAACCACCCTTATTAATTTTATTAAACCCCTATTGCTGCCCTTGTGGGTTCTGTGGTTTTGGATTAATGAATAACATAATTTTTATTTCACTTCCCTTAGATTGTATTTTCCTTATCCTGAACTTAGCATGTCCTGGACAGCAGTTTATGTTTATTTGCTTTATTATTTTCCTCATGTTGTGTTAAGCGATGTTTTCTAAATGCAGGCCATGCCATTCAGTAAACTGTGGCTGCATGAGTTACAAGCACCAGTTTTTGGGTCCCTCTCCATCAATTCTTATAATGGAAACGGTATTGCTTTTTATTCATTTTACTACAGCACTCAATTGGTTGCCTGGCTTAAGGCTTAAAAGTGAGTTTTTTGGCCTTTTGCCTTTTGGCCTTGCTATCTAAAAAGCTAAAAAATAAGAAAGCTCATTGCATTTGGTTTTTTGAATGGCTTTTTAGTTTGTGTTGTTTGACAACATTTGGTTTTTAATGCTTTTGATCTTAAATGGTCATTAAACCTAAAAAATCCCTTAGCCAAACAGGTCCTTAGTATATCTTTCCTGATGGTAGGAAAGCTTCCCTTAGAGAACACTCTGCTATCGGTTGAGATCTCTATGGAGCTAAGTTATATTAACAGAATTTAATGATATGCTAATGAGATTAACGTTGCCTTTTGCTTCTTTCAAGTGATTCCTGTTACTTTTTCTTGGTATAAGAGTCTCCTACCAAATTGTAGTTCAGAATGTCTAAATATTTTACGGGAATTTTAGTTTTGTAGCTATTCTCGGATTCATGAGTGTACATGCACATGCATGCATGCGTATCAGTGGTCAATTTATTGCATTACTCCACTGTTTTGCAGTCATTTGTTGCTTGGTCAATGGGCATGTCGTTGCTCTGGATTCTGCTGGATCCATTATTTGGAAGGTACAAATACTTTTTTTTATGATGTTTTGGTATTTTTGTTTGTTTGTTTGTTTTTTCTATGCATGTTGTGGTTCAATTGAGGCTGAATTAGTTGGGCACTTAATTACTAGTAATGAGAAATGGTAATTGGGGAAGCAGGGTGATTCAATCCAGGAGAACAGGTTCGTGAAGCTTAGGGAGATTGTATTTTGACCTAGTTTTTTTGTGCGCATTTAGAAGTGAAGTAAAAAATGCAGTCTTTGATTACGAGCAATGATATTGACCATTACCCAGCTGAACTGCTTCTCATTAATGAGGTATTGAACGTGTAGTCTGCGTCCGTCCGGCAGGTACGATCATTCCTAGGTGTCACACGTTGCCCCTTGCTAGGCCAACGCCGTGACGTTGTGTGGTGAAGGCCCACGACGTTGCCCAAGTCATATGGCAACATTCAAACCAAGTCATGCTAAGGAAGGCCCCAACATGGCCCAAGGAATGGCCCCAAGTAGCCCAAACCATGCCCAAGGGAGTGGCATGGGTG
>JAULJZ010085734.1:0-12483 GCA_032270985.1 Heliamphora pulchella
ACATAAAACTTATATTCTGCAAGAACCTAAAATCTGATATTCTGTGTGCAAGCCGTACTCTACACACCAGATTAAATGCTATACAGAATATCGGATATCCGTACATAATATTAAAGAAATGATACATATACATTGCTCATAAAGATTCTCATAAAATAAAAAAAAATTATTAAAAAATAAAATTAAAAACTAAAAATATAGTTTTTTAGTATACCAACCCTAACACTTAACTCTTGTCTAAACAACTTGGGTTTATAACTTTGACTTCTTATCCTCAATATTAGGGTTTTAATATATTCTTGTGTAGTTCTCACTCTGTCCCAGGTCTCGGGCTCGAAAAGGTTAAACGGTCGGGCCAGTTTTTCTTACCAAACTTAGGTTCGAGATTTCGTTTCTTCTGAGATGTTCTTTATTTTCTAATCGTATCATGAGTTCGGGTTGTTACAGTGGTCGCCAATCCCTCAGTCGAAAGTCCTTGAGTTCGATAGCTTATGTTGCCATGAGAGAGTAGAGTATGCCTGGGGAGATTGGCGAGTATGATTTATGCCTTGGTGAGCCGGGTGAGTGTGCAACGTTGTTTACGGCGGTGTCTTAACCTGCCCTTACCCAGCATGTTATGGAGGCTCAACGACAAGATGCAAAATGTCTAGTGTTCAGAGAAAGAATTTTGAGCGGCGAGGATGCTAAGGAGTGGACTATCCACTCCGACAAGAGTTTGAGGTTTGTCGGGAGGTTCTTTCTTCTAGAATCATGTCGTGGTGACGTGCTTCGTGAGTTTCATCACTCTTGTTTGGCGGTGCATCCGGGATGCACCAAGATATACAATGATATGCGTAGGCAGTTTTGGTGGAGGAGAATGAAAGGGGATGTTGCTCTATTTGTTTCGCATTGCCTTACTTACTAATAGGTGAAGGCCGAGCATCAGAGGCCAGTGGGTATGTTGCAGCCTTTACCAGTGTCTGAGTGGGAGTGGAAGTGGAAGAATATAACCATGGACTTTGTTTCGGGACATCCTAGGTCGCTGAGGGGTCATGATGCTACTTGGGTTGTGGTGGATAGATTGACTAAGTCCGCGCACTTTCTTCCTATCTGCATAACAGATTCAGTTTATAAGCTTAGCAAGCTTTATGTGAGTGATATTGTCAGACTCCACAGAGTACCTATTTCTATTGTCTCAGATCGAGATCCCTGTTTCACGTCATGCTTTTGGCAGAGTTTGCTGTTCGCCATGTGGACGAGTCTACTTCTTAGTATGGCTTTCCACCCTTAGACCGATGGCCAATCGGAGTGCACCATTCAGATATTCGAGGATATGTTGAGAGCATGTGTGCTAGACTTCTGTGGGACATGGGAAGACCATTTTCCATTAGTAGAGTTTCCCTACAACAATAATTACCAGTCGAGCATTGAGATGGCGCCCTTTGAGGCATTGTATGGTAGACCGTGTAGGTCACCCGCCTGTTGTACAGATGTTGGTGAGAAGGTAGTGTTGGAGCCTAAGCTTGTACAAGAGACCACGAAAAAGATCGCCGCTATTCGTAAATGTTTAGTAACCGCACAAACTCGTCAGAAGAGCTATGTAGATAAGTGGTGGAGACCATTAGCATTTGAGGTGGGAAACCGTATGTTTTTAAAGGTCTTGCTGCGAAAGGGTTTGATGAGATTTGGGAATAGTGGGAAGCTATCGCTGCATTTTATCAGGCCATTTGAGATCCATGGCAGGATTGGAGAGGTAGCCTTTCGCCTCGATTTTCCACCGCAATTGGCATCCATACACAAGATTTTCCATGTGTCCATGTTATGCAAGTTTGAGCCTGACCCATCCCATGTCCTAGAATGGACCGATTTAAGGGTAGAGAATGACATTACCTACAAGGAGAGACCAGTGAAAATTCTTGACACCAAGGAGAAAGTTCTATGATGGAGGACCATCGTGTATGTGAAAGTTTTGTAGGTTCACCACGGCGTTGAAGAAGCCACATGGGAGCAAGAGTCAGAAGTTCGTGAGAAGTATCCTAAGTTATTCGATTCCTTATGTATGCCTAATTTCGGGGATAAAATTTTTTAAGCGGGGGAGGTTGTAGGAACTCGACCCCTTATAATTCCCAAAGATTAATTAAAACTGGTTATGATGTGTTTGATGGGACGTTTAATTTTGGGAAAGAATTTAAAGATTAATCATGGTTTGATTATTGATAATAATTATGTTCTTGTTTATGCATAAGATTATTTAACGTGAGTTGTTTGAATGAGTCTCGAGGTGTTGGAATAAAATTTGGAATCTATGTACTTTTTCTTTCCTCAGTGTGCCTTCCAGCGAGGGACTGATTGATCGGTCCCAAGGCCGATCAATCGGTCTATAACAGAGGGCGACTTTAAGTTCGGGTTTTGGGTTTTTTCTTTCATTCCAACCTTCTCCTTTCTCTCTAGAATGAAAAAGAACCCGTAGGGTTCGGTTTGGTGGCTTCCTAGAGAATTTATAGCTCCTCAAGAGTGGATTTCTTGCCTCACTCCCAAGTGAGCACCCGTTGGAGAGTGAAGGCACATGTTGGAGGCTCCACCATTGTTGCTTGGTTAGATATTCGGTGGATTGGAGCTTGTTTGGGTTGTTTTCTCGTAGCTTGAGCATCAAACAGGTAGGATTTATGACTATCTATAAAGATTTGTTTAATATGCATTGTATATGTTGAGTTTATACATGGGAATATGAAAAATCTATATTTTAAAAACCCTAGGTTATGATTTGGGAATAAAGCATGTTAAATCTTGTGATTTTGGGTAACTAGGGATGTTTTAATCTTAGTAATATCATATCGGAACCTTTAATTTGTATTTTGAAAAGTTAGGATTTGGTGGTTATCTAGAATCATGGAGAATTGGGGGTTTTGGGGTTGTTGGACCTGATTGGTGAAATTAGTTAGATTTTTGACAAATTGGGACTCGTATTATCATATTGTTACATAAATTTCATGAATCTTGGGAATAAATGAAAATAAAGTAGTGTTGGGTTGGGAAATTTAAATAAATTTCATGAATTGAGGGATGTGAATGATGGCATGTGATAGGGGAATTGAATGAATCTCCTTGTGTTAATTCAAGTATGAAATAGATAATGATATTTGAATTGTTGATAATGGTGTTAAGTTTGGCGAGAGGAACCGGGTTGATGGTTGGACTCGCGTTAATTTAATTGTGAATGAATTAATTAAAGTACCGTATGAATGGATTGGATAATTAAGTTTGGGTACGAGTTATTCCTCAGTAAAAAATTAAAAACTTGCGCAATGTAAGGTAGGCCCTTCCTTCGGGTCAATCTCCGTAAAAGCGTGCTCTTGGGTGGCTCACCCATCGATTTTTCTGAGAAAAATTGAAATTGTGCGCTTTCTGTGTCGGGCTATAGAATGGGTATTTATTCATTGGATCTCGCGTGGCCCGGTTGTGATAAATATGCCTGGGTCTATAGGTGCCGTTCAGCCTTGGTACTTAATTAACTCAATAAATGAAATCGGGTTGGTAAGCCATATGATGAAAATAATAAATGCAAGATTTTTAGGAGAAACCTTGATGATGGTTGTATTATGGGAAAATTGAAGGAAATGAATTGAAATGGGAAGTCATGGTAACCGGGTGAGTTTGAGATATGGGGTTAAAGAGCTTATTAATGTATGTGTTGGTTTTGAGTATATAAAAGAAAATCAGTTATATGAATGAATATTTATTAGAAAGATGGATTTGGTTTTTGGCTTAGACGTGTTGTGCATTCACATTATCATCCTTGCATATCATGCATTTGTTCACATTTAGTCTATTTTCTACGAGCCTCTGCTCATGTTATTTAAAAATCTTTCAGGTGATAATGGAAAGAAGGTGGTTAACTGAAGAGCTTGGTCTCAAGACCATGTTTCAAACGTTTTGGATAGAATTACATTCTTAGGGAAAGATCATTTTGAGAAATGTATATTTGTAGATGTAATTCTTAATACAATGATTTTTCACTTGGGTTAGTTGATAACCATCTTGTAAGGTCCTAAAGCCACACGTACTCATGAACTGTATGCATGTGAGACTATTAGGCATTGCCTTGGGTTTATTATCGCTCGTTTATAAGATTTTATGTGTAAAATCGTTGGATCTTTGATGTTTGGAGATGATTGGGAGTGTTTTCTCTATCTTTTCTTTTATGATTTGTATGTGGAATCCTTTGGGAGGCTTGTATAGAAGTATGGTTGAAGTGTGAAAGGTTGGGATTGAAAATTTTGCTTTCGAAAAGGGTCCAGTGTTGGACCGATGGATGGACCGATTGATCGGTCTATTGATCGGTCTAATACTGCTCTCGGTAGTTTCAGTCTGTGAGAGACTGATCAATCTGTCAGCTTGCTAAAGCATTTTTTTTGGTTCTTTAGGTTCCGAAATCCTTTCTTGAGGGATCTGATTCCCTTTTTTTTCAAATGGTTTATTCAAAGAGTTGGTGAGGTTTTGAGCTTTAAACCCTTTTTACTGAGAAAATCTTCTTTTGGTTAGATTGTCGGCATTTGATCACAGCCTGGAAGTTGAGGGCGTGACACACCACATGATAAACACGTGCATGAAGGTCACATCCCCAAATTTCCCGGATTGGGGTAAGAAGATGTGATTGACAAAATGGTGGAGACTTCTCATTTCTGGTTCAAAGTATTAGCCTCTAAAGGCTTGGTGGGGTCAACAACCTCAATCTCAAAAATTTGTTTAACAGCCTCCTGAAAAGAGAAACCTTCGATGGTTCTCTTTTTCTCATTACAGGGGACAAACAGACGGCCTTCAGGGAGACTGAGAATAGAGTTCAGGGTTTTTGATGTGAGGTGAATATCAACACTATTCACCCAAGTGGTGATGGTGGTGTCAGAGGGGTCGGTTACTTTGATGTGTGTGTAGAATAATTTCACCAGGGAGGGGTAATGGTGGTCACGGATCTATAGAAGATCCATCCAACCAAGAGTGGTGAACCACTCAGAGAAGCGCATTTATATGGAATCAAAAAAGTGAAAATCTATAGATTGACCAGAGATTACCTTTCGATTGACGAAGGATGCAAAGTAGGGATTCTTGTATTTCATGAACATGAACTTTAAGGTGGAGTCGATACCCATGCCAGTGCTCGGTACAGTCGCCGCCTTCTTCTTTTTCGCCACCTTAGGGTTTGAGGTTTCACTGGCGTGTTGTCGCTTGATTCCTTTGCCCATTGTTCGCGGTGGCATAGGTGGTGAGAGAGAGAGAGAGAGAGGGAAGATAGGTCGACACTAGGGTTCGCAGAGCAAAAACAGAGAGAGAGGAGATGAACGGTTGGTTTGGAAACTAAAAGGTTGAGCACGAAAGTGAAAAAGGGGGGAAACCGCCTATATATATACTTTACAAATTGTGTCAACACAAATCTCATAGGTGTTGACACCTTTTCACGCGACATTGAGGGTGTTCAAAAATAGAAATTATGCCGACACTATTTCAACATGGTGTCGACACTTTCGACTCATTGAGTTGACACTCTTCATAAGTGAGTCGATACAAATTTTACCGAAAGCAAGATTTCGAAGCGTGTCAACACTATATAGCTGGTGTCCACACTTTTATCAAAATGTGTCGATACTATATAGCGTTTATGTCAACACTTTCACACATGTGTCGACACTTTTTAACATTGTGTGACACTTTTTACACATCAAAATAAGGCATGAAAAGCATTGAATAGTCATGGTTAATATGGCATATAAGCATCAACTTGGAGCACATAACATACCAAGTTCTCTTTTGATATAACAAAATATTTCTTCATTAAGAGGTTTGGTGAGAATATCAGCAAGTTGATGGTCTGTGCCTATAAATTCAAGTTCTATATTTTTCTTTTGAACATGATCTCTAATGAAATGATGTCTAATCTCTATATCATTTGTTCTAGAATGTTTTATAGGGTTCTTGGATATGTTAACGGTACTAGTGTTGTCACACTTAATGGGAATGTGATCTAAACATACACCATAGTCTTCTAGTTGCTGTTTCATCCAAAGAATTTATGCACAACAACTACTAGTTGCAATGTACTCAGCCTCAACTGTAGATAAGTTTACTGAGTTCTGTTTCTTGCTAAACCATGATATGAATGAGTGCTCTAGGAATTGACATGTTCCACTTGTACTCTTTCTATCAATTTTACAACCAGTAAAGTCCGCATCAGAATAGCCAAATAGCTCAAAGGTTATTTTTCTAGGACAGAATAATCCTAATTTTTATGTACCTAAGATGTATCTAAAGATGCCCTTAACAGAAATCACATATGATTCTTTAAGACTAACTTGAAATTTAGCACATATGCATACACTAAACATGATGTTAGATCTACTAGTAGTGAAGTAAAGCAAAGAACTAATCATACCTCTGTATCTCTTTTCCTCCACTCTTTTACCATTTTCATATTTGTCAAGCTTTGTTGAAGGGCACATGGGAGTTCCCATTGGTTTTGCATTTTGCATAACAAACATCTTCAACAAATCTCTGGTATACTTGGAATGATTAATGAAAATCCTTTCTTGTGTTTGTTTGATTTGAAGTTCAATGAAGTAATTGAGCTCACCGGTCATGCTTATTTCAAATTCTCTCTGCATGCACTTATCAAAGTCCTTGCAAAGAGTTTCATTAGTTGAGCAAAAAATAATATCATCTATATAGATTTGTCCAACTAACATATCTTTTCCTTTAGACTTGATAAAAAGAATTGTATCAATTTTTCTCTTGAAAATTCATTTTTAATCAAAAATTTGCTAAGCCTTTCATACAAAGCTCTTGATGCTTGTTTCAAACCATAAAGAGCCTTGGTGAGTTTGTAAATATGATTTGAAAAATCTAAATTTTCAAAACTAGGAGGTTGTTTCACAAAAATTTTCTCAGAAATAAAACTATTTAGAAAAGCACTTTTAACATCCATTTGATAAAGTTTGAGATTTTTAAAGCAAGCAATATCTTAATGGCTTCAAGCCTAACCACAGGAGCAAAAGTTTCATCAAAATCAATATCTTCTTCTTGATTGTAACTTTGAGCTACCAATCGAGCTTTGTTTCTGAGAACTACTCTATTTTCATCCATTTTATTTCTAAAAATTTATTTTTTACCAATAATGGAGTGATCCTTAGGTCTTGGGACTAAATTTCAAAACTTTGTTTTTTTAAAATTAATTTAGCTCTTCTTACATAGCAAAGATTCAAAAATCATCATTTTCAGCTTCCTCAAAATACTTTAGTTTAGTCTGGAAAAGACATGCTAAATTATCACAAACATTATGTAAAGAAAATCTAATTTTTATACCTTGAGCTGGATCACCTATGATCAAATCATTTGAATGACCATGAGCATACCTTCAATCCTTAGGCAAATTTGAATTTTTCTAGTTGGAGGGACTAGTAGCCTGTTAGTCTCTAATTTGCTGCACATTTAAGGCTTCCTCTTGATTTGGCTCATCTTGGTCTTTGATGAAGATGTTTTCAACACTTTTTTTTATGTCAACCAAGTTATCTTCACAAAATTCCTTAGAAGAACGGAGGTTAGTTTCATAAAAAATAACATATATAGACTCTTCAACAACTAGGGTCCTTTTGTTAAAAATTCTATAAGCTTTACTAAATATAGAATAGCCTAAGAAAATTCCTTCATCAAATTTTATATCAAATTTGTCCAAAAGTTTTTTGTTGCAATTTAAAACAAAATATTTGCAACTAAAAGCACGAAAATAACTGATATTTGATTTTTTTCCATTCCATAGCTCATATGGAGTTTTTTTAAGTGAAGCTCTCGAATCATGCCTCTATTCACAATATAGCAAGCTGTGTTGACTGTCTCGGCTCAAAAGTATCTTGGTAGGTTATTTTCATAAAGTATGGTTCTAGCCATTTCTTTTGCAGTCATATTCCTCCTCTCAACACACCATTTTGTTGAGGGGTTCTGAGAGTAGAGAAGTTATGGTCTATACCACTTTCCTCACAAAAATTTTCAAATTTTTTGTTTTCAAATTCCCTACCATGATCACTTATGATACTTGTGATTTGAAAACATTTTTTATTTCAAATTCTTCGAGACAGTTTCGAAAAACCTGCAAAGATTTCATTCTTATGAGCTAGAAATGACACCCAAGTGTATTTAGAAAAATCATTAACTACAACAAATGCATATCTCTTGGCAACAAGACTAAGAGTCCTTTTTCGACCAAATAAATCTATGTGCAACTGTTGTAAAGGCCTAGAAGTAGAAATTACCATTTTAGATTGAAAAGAACTTCTAACTTGTTTGCTTTGTTGACATGCATCACAAATTGTCTTTTTAAAATTAGATTTGTGGTAAACCAATCACCAACTCTTTTTTCAAAAGTTTTGAAATCAAGTTCATGTGAGTATGTCCAAGCCTTCTATGTCATAACTAAATATTATCACTCAAGGCAGCTAAGCACTTTGTGCCATTTTTGAATAGGTCATTAAGATTGAAAGTGTAAACATTTTCATACCTATGACCTTAAAAAATAACTTTGTTGTCGATTGAGTTTTCAATAACACACTTAGCATAATCAAAGAAAACCTTGTGGCCTTTGTCACAAAGTTGATTGATGCTAAGAAGGTTATGTTTCAAACCATTAACAAGCAAAATATTTTCATTAGAAGAGGAAGGAGTTTTACCAATACAACTAATTCCTATGATTTTGCCTTTGCTATTGTCACCAAATGTCACAAATCCACCATTTTTGGGCATAAGAGAGGCAAGCATTGACTTGTCACCTGTCATGTGTCTTGAGCGGGCACTATCAAGGTACCACATCCCTTCCTTGAATGAAGACTTGAGACACACCTGCAAAGGATATCAAATTTTAATTTTTGGTACCCAAATTTTCTTGGGTCCATTGGTGTTAGTTCCACGTGGGTGTGTTCCCTTTGGAACCCAAGCCCTTTTAGTAGATAAAACATGTGATTTTTTATATGGACAATATGTGACAGTGTGTCCATACTTATAGTAATGAAAGCAAGTAGCATTTGAATGCATTGAGAATGCTTTAACAAAAATATTGCTAAAAAATTTTTGTTTCTTCTTTGGTTGATAGCCTATGCCAGTCTTGTTAAAAACACATTTTTGTATAGTAAGGAGCTTATCTAAGTTTTTCTTTTCTAAGAGTAAACTTATACACAATATTTGTAAGAACTTCAACTTTCTCTTTTAAAGATAGGTTTTCATCTTGCAAAGTAGTTGCTTGTTTTGAAAGTGCAAGTTTTTCTTCTTTTAAGGATTAAATTTCAACAGATGAGAAAAGAACCAATTTTTTAAGAATAGCATTTTTGGCACCCATTTTTCTTAACTCATCATGCAAATCTTCAAATGCAACTTGAAGTTCTTTTAAAGAAAAAGGGTCATTGGTTACCTTATTATCTTCTTTGGTCATGAGGTAAAGATTACCAACTTTATTTTCCTCCTTTTAATCCTCGGGGGTGCTACCATCACTTTTACCCCATGCAGCCAATATAGCCTTCTTGAACCCTTTTTTTAAGTGCTTTTTGAGTTGAGGAGATTCGGCCTTCATATGACCATGCTTTTTGCATTCAAAGTAAATGATCTCATCCTTCTTATGGTCATTCTAGAATTTACTTGATTCCCTTTGAAGTTGTTGGCTCACCTTTGTGCCCATCTTTCTTGAAGAGCCTTTTTCCTTCTTGTTCCTTATTTCTAAGAAACCTTTTGAACTTTCTTGTACTGATAACAAGATCTTCATTTTCATCACTTGAGGAGTCTTCATCAGATTCATTTTTGAGGATGGCCTTTCTTCTTTTTGCTGTCATCTTCATCATCCATCGTGATGTTCATCTCATGGTCATGAGTAACCCAAGAAGTTCTTCCAAACTAAGTATGGTGAGGTCCTTAGCCTCTTGAATGGATGCTATTTTAGCTTCCCAACTCCTAGGCATACACCTTAGAATCTTTCTAACTATTTTTGCATTAGAATACACCTTACCAAGAGATTTTAGTCCATTAATGATATCAGTGAATCTAGTAAACATTGCAGAAATGGTTTCATCATACTTCATCTTTAACAATTTATAGTTATGAACAAGCATGCTTATTTTAGATTCTTTAACTTGGTTAGTTCCCTCATGGGTAATCTCAAGTCTATCCCATATTTCTTTGGCAGTGTCATAGGTGGAGTTCCTATTGAACTCATTAGGGTCAAGAGAGAAATATAAAAGTTTCATGGCCTTAGCATTTATTTGTATCTCTCTTATATCAGCGTCAGTCCATTCATTCTCAGGTTTATGGACAGTTACCTCTTCTATCACTTTGGCAGGCCTTTTTGATCCATTTCTAATGACCCTCCATAGGTCATAGTCAACAACTTAGATGTAAATCCTCATCCTAACTTTCTAATAATTGTAGTTTGTTCCATTAGACAATGGAAGTTTATTGGTGGACTGGCCTTCCGATTGAATTGGCTCAATACTGGTTGATGTGGATCCTCTTTGATTGTTAAGGCACTGAGCAAGAGTCCAAGCTTTGATACCAATTGCTTGTCCTATGCAACCTAAGATGGGGTGAATTGAGTTATAAAAGAAATAATAATTATTTTAAAACTATTTCGAGAACCTTTTAATTTCACAAATAAATATTGTAGATAATCTATCAACAAGAAAATTAAAGAGGTTAGATTGAGAAATATGAACCAGATACCAAGATTTATAGTGGTTTGACTTCTAAGCCAACGTCCAGTCCTCAAGACTCCACTTGAGAATTTGCACTAAAATCGAATACTTTATATGTGCATTCAAAAGCCTTTAAAGCTTCAAGAGGTTTCTACAAGCAATCCACTGTTTTTCTGAATTCTCTTGAGCACTTCTTTAAGAAGCTCTCACACTCTTTTAAAGGATTACAAGGGTGGCTCACCCTCTTTTACAATGTGATTGAATCGAAGATTCACTAACTAACACTCCTTACAATGATTAAAAACAAATGAGCAAACGAGTGAGAGTATTGGTGTGAGACTCGATTTCGTTTCTTTTTCGTTATATATATATTCGATGTGTTGGTTTATGTTTTATCGTTGTAGAACAGCATGTGCATTTGTGTTTTACGCTTATTCGGGTTTCAAAAGAGCATGTTTGGTTGGCTTTGTGGCTGTAAAACTTGTTTCCTTCGCTAAGGTTGTTTTCTCCGTCGTCCAGTCGACTGGACTATGTGATCTAGTCGACTGGATTAACAGTGTGTGGATCAGTCGACTAGATGGAGGGATTAGTCGACTGGATGGAGGGATTAGTCGACTAGATGGAGTCGGTGGATGGTTATCAAATTCTAGTAGCCTTTCCAGTCCACTGGATTGGGGGATCCAGTAAACTGAACTCCTGTTTTGGCGTGGCCTATAAATATCTGACCCTTGGAAGATATTTTGAAATTTTTTTTTCTTCTTGCCTAAGTTTCTCTTTTACAGATAAAACCTCCACTTTCTCTCTAGCTTTCGGGTGAGCCCAGGCTTTATTTTTGGCAATCGAATAGCGAATCCTTGCTTTTCTCGCCGAGGCATTGTAAGATCCTAAACTATATTGTCTTTAAAGGGTGCTACGTATGATTATACAATTTTCTACCGGTTGAAAATACTTTAAATGTTGTATTTTGTGTTTAAACCATGTGTGTTCGGATAAAAAGTATGTTTTAACCTTTTTCTTGGTTTTTACATGATATGAACATGTGGATGTTCGTGGTTTTCAAAAAGGCGGTTTTGAAAATGGAGGAGTTATGAAAATCTTGAAAACTATGTTGGAGGTTTGAAGCTAACCCTCGAGGTTGAGACTCGGATTTTTAAATGTTTTGATAAAACAATGGAAACTTGTTTTAAATGTTGTTTGTCCTCCATGATTAACGGATGACATGGAGGATGGCCATTGGATCTTTTTATACATGATGATGTCTAGTGTGAAATATTTTCGTAGTCGAGCTACGTGCTGATTTTTAATGATTCTATAGATGTGCCATGATAGTGTGGTGGGTGCTTCGCTCCCTCGGGTTAAGCCCGTAAAGAAGTGGTGGGTGCTTCGCTCCCTCAAGTTAAGCCCATAAAGAAGTGGTTGCCCTTATGTGTGGCTTGCGCTGTTATGACTCTGTATAGAACTTGTCATTACCTAGCAAGTCTATGTATGGCTTGGGCCTAGAGTAATGGGCAGGAGTCTATAGTTGTTACCTTTGTCCCGGGCGTGACAATTGGTATATAGGAATCATTCTCGGTTGTGTAATCCGAGTAGAAAATAACGTTTTGTTACTATTTTTCTTTAACTGTAAAACATTATTTGCTGTTAGGAATGTATATTGAAAAGCCATGCTTTTTAGGTACTTTATTCTTGATTCTTGGCATATTAATGAGAAACAATTGAGATGTTTTTGCATTCGTGGTTTCATATTTATATTTGTAATGAATGAATGCATAGTCCGTATATTCTGTCCAGT
>JAULJZ010085745.1:0-34096 GCA_032270985.1 Heliamphora pulchella
AGCACTGCTGCTGAACTGGGGAAGTTTGGCATCCGGGTGAACTGCGTGTCACCCTACGCAGTTCCAACGTCGATGTCAAGGAAGTTCTTGAATTTGGAGGAGGATGATCATTTTGACAACATTTATTCCAACCTCCGAGGGGTGGCTCTGAAACCCAAGGATGTGGCTCAAGCCGTTCTTCATCTGGCAAGTGACGAGTCTAGGTACGTGAGTGGGCACAATTTGATCATCGATGGAGGTTTCACAATTCTGAAGACCGCCTTATCAATGTTTGACGAGTAAATGATAGTCAGGTACGTACAAAAGCCTGCCTAATCTCTGGTTATTTGTGTTCAATGATTTTGTGAACCATTGTGTTCATACATCTATGAGCAATGCGTCAGTTCAATGAGACATGCTGATGCTTTTTAGCAGTAAAAATCCAAACCTGGTCCATCTTTATCAAGTATTAGAACCTAGCAATTTTCTTTTGTTTATTTAATTAGTTAATATTTTTGGGGATTGGAAGTAAAATCATTCATTTCAAATAAAAATTAATATGAATTCATCTTGATGAACAAATATCTATAGAAAACGGGATGCAGTACAGGAAAATAGATATATACCAGCGTTTGTTTTAGTGGCGGTTAATCAAACTGCCACTATAAATTGAATATAGCAGCAGATTTGAACAGTGTCAGAAACCTGGTTCTCTGGTTGCATTTTAAAACACAGCCGCTACAATAGGGTTTTAGTTTAGTAGCGATTTCTTTGTCCACTAAGATTTTCATTAAAATCAAAAGCCCCGTTTGGTTTCCGCCAACAATCCTTTCTAATCCTGAATTCCCGATGATTAATTGCTATTAGAGAAAATCAGGAAAACCTGCAAACCCTAGCTTTTATCTGTTGACCGTTCCCTCAAGCAAATCGATCGACCACGGTGTAACTCTTCTCCGTGAAGCCTCCCATGTCTTTTCTCGGACAAATCGTGACCACAAGAACTCAGGTTTGCGTCATCCCTTTTCTCCGATCGAGTGCTTGTCGGCAACGGTGCCAAGTTATTTTTTCTTTTTTCTTTTCTTTGCTTGGATTTTTTTTGTTTGTATCTTATAAGTTCATTATATCCATTTTATCTACATTTTGTTCTTGATGCTTTCACGATTTCTCTGCTCTGCCCCTTTGGTTAACAGTCCTTGCGTGAGTACTGTGTGCGCTTGTTCAACCGCTTGCTGTTGGTCATAGGGTTCAAATCACTTAAAGTTCATAAGGGTTTTTGAATATCATTTCATGGAATGCCCTAGTTTGCTGGTCAATAAACTACTAGGTGCTTGTCTGAGTTGGAGATGGAAGTTAATTAATTGATCATTATAAGACACTTCAGTTCATGAAGTCATGGTGACATGAAGAGTCAAGAATTAAAACACATTAGCTTTTACTCATCATCTTCTTTTTGGATTTCACATGTTAATAAGACTCTAATGCATAACATATGCATTTCTCTGCTCTGCCCCTTTGGTTAACAGTCCTCTGGTTTTATACTGACATAATTTGAAGAAGTAAAGAATAGGAGGATATTCATTTTCTGTCATTCTTGTAAATGAATTGAAGCTTTTTTTGGCAGTAGAAGGGATGACTTTGGAAGATGGATATACATAATTTGGTTAACTATTCAAGTCTCTGTTAAAATAGTTTACTTTATTTGTTTCTAATATGTATATCGTCAGTTGCTTTCTGATGTGTCAAATGATGCACTCATGTTCATGAATCATGTTCATACCACCATTTACTACTTCAACAATGTACATCTAAGAAGTATGGAATGTCTAATGCCTTGTAACACCCATCCCGTGTGGGATAGGAAGTGGAATGTCTAATGCCTTGTAGGATAGGAGTCCTGAGTGCTGGCTCTGATGGTGCTGTGTGTTTCCTAATTAAGCATCTCTTGGTCTCTGGTTTAGGTATTTAAGAGTTGGTTCTGGGTGTTGTGTCTGGGTTGGGTGTTTGGCCCTTGGTTTTTATTGCTCTCGTCTCTTTTCTCATTGTGCTGGTCTAGGTGGGGTTTAGTGCTGATGATGCCTGATGGTGTTGGGTTGGTTGTTGCTGGTTGGGGTTGCTGATAGGAGTCCTGGGTGCTGGCTGGGCTGGGCTGGTTGCTGCTGGTTGGGTTTGCTGGGAGTTGCTGCTGCTGGCCTTGGTGCTAGCCTGTGTGCCGTGTGCTGGCCCAAATTGCTGATGGGCAGTGGTGGTGGTGCCGGTCTGATAGAGAGTGGTGTGTAATTAGTTGTCTAATGGCATGATGGTTTGTTCATTTTTTTTTCTTTCTTTGTTTTCTAATTGGTGGACTTCTTCCCTATCTTCTTTCAATTTTCTTTTTTATTATTAACACTATTCCTATTTTTGTTGTTTATAAAATAAAAGGCAGGATGGTATGTTGAGGAAAAACAGAACTCAACAAATTAGCTCTGCTGAGGATGGTATGTTGTATTTTAAAACCTAGCCATAGATTTTGGTTGGGTTGAACTGGTGAGGAAATGACAAAGGAAATCATCTCTTGGAGATTACTCTTGAATACTTGGGGCATTCTTATCTACTGAAGTGAGGAAAATTAACCAAATAGAGGAAAGGAAAGCCTATATGTGATGATAGCTCGTTTTCAAGGATTACCTGCAAACTTGAGAGATTTCTTGCCATTTGTTTTAAACATCCTCAAATTATGCCCATGCTTTATTGAGGTTTGGCCTTCCTGGCCATTTACTTTGTAACTTGTTGAATATTTGTGTGGCAAAGAAAATTATTTGAAGTTGTAACCTGTGCCCCCAATTCTTCTATCGACTTATCTCAATATTCAGAGAATGCAATGTTGTCTCGTCTTGAATTTTTCCAGGTGAATGAAGATTACATGCTTTGCTCTTTTTAGCATTCGAGTTTAGTATATTGGTTTAAAACTCATGTTGTCCGTGAGAAGTATCAAGAGCTATATGTGATTTTGCTCTGTTATTGCTTCACTACGTACTGAATTACCCCTATTATTAATTGCTGCACATTGGTCTAGATACATATTGTTTTATGCAACTTCTTTTTTTTTTTTTATATGATTTTTTGCTAGCACTAGTTTGATGTTATTAATTAAGGAGTTTAATTGCATTTATTTATAGATTTTAGTAAATATTGAGTTTGAAAGAGCAAGTGGCCTTCTTGCTTTGGCAATTACATAGTTCTACTAGTTTACATGTTATGTTTATGTTTAACTTTATGAAAGTTTGTAATGCTTGGTTTTACTAGTTAATTTACAGCTTTATAAAATTTTAATTTCTTTTATTCATGTGAGTTGTGTTTTGTGTAACTTAGGTTCATGATGGAACTAGTGATCCCCTTGATGAAGTGGGAAATCCAAAAATTGATTTCTGCAGGCTATTCCAAAACCAGGTTCTCCCTTTCCTGTTTGGAATAGATAGTATAGACATAAAACTAGAAACATCTTACATGAATTTTATTCCTTTGATTGCCATTAGCTATGAAACTGCATGAACTATTCTAAATATATGAAGTACCTGCAGTGTTTGACACTCAGACACTTGGAAAACATATTTTGTTGTTTGAGTTTACTATAGAACTATGTATAAATTTTAATATTATGCATAAAATACTCTATGAAAACTTGTAAACAAATAACTTTAGAAACTATAAAAATATATTAAGAAATATAAATATTTTTCCGTGTTCCAGTATTCTTAATATGAGAGTTAAATTCGACTCCTGGATATATACCCACACCCGATAAAACACAGAAGGAGTAGAAAGAGATCACTGAACTTCTAACCTTATATATGCACAGGACTCTAACTTGTATTATGTAGGTCAACCTGAAAAAACACAGAAGGACATTCATTTTGACAACTTACATGTGCAAGTAAAGAACAAACTTTAAGCTTACATGTAACTAAAGTACATATGATCGATCACACTTCATTAAGCCAGTTGGCTCTATCACAAAAGCTCGTAACTAGTGCATATCTCTTTTGCTCATATGGCAAGGGCCAGAGGGGCAGTAACTAGGCCTTTCCCAACATTTTAATAAAGAGGATGATTCTTGTGAATCGAACACTAACACATTCAATTGTACATTTATCTACAATAATAGTACATAAATAGACAAGTGCATTGAGATATCTTTAAAAAAAAAAAAAAAAGATAAGGCATGTTCAGTGTCTTGAATCTTTTTCAACAATACTGTCCCCATTAGACCTGTAACCTATGAATTTCAACCCAATTTAGCAATTTTATCTTGGCAAATTTCAAGCCATCTTCCTCAACACTCCCCTTAGGCTTCCGCACGCATGTACGTAGAGTTCGAAAAGGGTGGCAGATCACGATGAATTTATAGTACGCAACCTTATTTTACATTTACAAGATACTGTTTTTGCGTTTGGAACCCGTGATCTCCAGGTCACACAGCCATAACTTTACTGTTGTTGCGCTAATGCTTTTTTTTTTTTTGGTTATTGGTGTTTATTTTCCACCTACAAATTTTTTTTCTTCATTTTTTAGTGCTCAGTACAAAGGTGATTTTGACAGGTGCTATGATGCATTTTGTTTGTACTAGCATTTAGCCTCTGGCTTTCAAAGAGGGCCCTAATGAGAAGGTTCAAAAGGGATTTATCTATTAACTCACTGAATCAAAGCCATAGAACCCCATTTTTATCTATTGACTAGTGAGTCGCCCGCGATTATAATATTTTATTTAGTTATTATAAATATAAGGTAGAAAATTAAATTTAATTGTTGTAAATGTAAGCTAAAAATTTGATTTGAATTCAGTAATAGTAAAATATAAACAAGTAAGGAACTGTTAATACATTGCTATTTGATTTTTAAATAAATTTGCTTTTTTTAAATTATGGAAAACTAAAATATGTTAAATCTTTATACTTTTTCCAACTATATTACAAGTTTTTGGTTAATCTGTAAATTGTCATTATGTTTATATTTTAAATTAAAAATGCAATGATACACTTAAAATTTTAAAATAAAAAATAGATAAGCAAAAATACCTGAAAGAAAATTCCAATAAAATTTAATTTTAAATATAATAAAAATACAATCCACACAAAAATACAAAGTGACAAAGAACACAAAATTTCCAATTTGATAAAAATACGAACCACACAAAAAATACCAAAGTGACAAAAAATAAAAAGAGAACCAAAAAAATCAAATAATTACAATTAGTGAAGAGATGCTTAATAAGTAGAAAATATTTATTTACCATTAAGTTTAATTTTTATGGGTCTCAATGATTTAAACTGTTTATCTTATAGAGCATATTGAGAAGATCATCTTTATAAAAAGTTAGATTTGTTAGATATCTGTAAATTCATTGTCTGATAATATTTATTTTAATGGCACATGTAATCTTAATAATATATCATTTTTTATTAAAAATAAATATATACTAGTAGTCTAATTGTTCATATTCGATTAATGTAATTTTTTGCATGGATGATTTTTTCAAAGAATTCTATAATATGAACGGTCCAAATCATCAAAATAAATTTCAGGTGTATCGATAAAAATTTTAAAATTTATAATGCTAATTTTAACTTGAGATTTGACCAAGCAAAAGTTTAATTTTTATGTGCTTATCTCAAATTTATCTCGATAATCTAAATTGTTTATATTATAGAGCACATTAAAAAGATTTTTCATGTTAAAATATAGATTAATTTGACATATGTAGATGCAGTGTCTTATAAAACTTATTTTGATGATATATGTGATTTTAAGAAAAGACTATTTATTTTATATAAAATAAACATATACAAGTAATGTACAATTAATTTATTTTTTGTATGAATAATTGTTTCATTGAGTTTTATAATATGAACGGCGTATACATAACAATTAGTTAAAGTTTACAATACAAAATGTTACCAAGTTTTAGGAGGACGAGACAAAAATTTTAGGATAAAAATTTCAAAACCTATTTCAAATTCACCTCGATGATCAAAACTATTTATATTATAGAACAAATTAAGAAGTTTGCCTGTGTAAAAAATTGGATTAACATGATATTTGTAGATGATATATCTTATAATATTTATTTGAAAGGTTTATTATTTAAAATAAATATGTACAAGAAATTTATTTATTGATATTCGATTAATTTAATTTTTCATATAATAATCTTTTCAAGAAGTTCTATGATATGAACTGGGCATGAAAATAAAATAAAAATGTATCCATAACAATTAACAAATATACATTTAAGTTAAAAATTAATGTAAAATAGTAAACATTAATTAACAAGTATTGCAACTATTGAATGAAATGAAAATTGTGGTGTTAGTGGATATGTAAGTATTAGAATTTGTGGTAATAGTGGTGGTGGAAGCAATGACGACGGTGGTGGCATTAACCTCCAGACTATCGAGCCCTCGACTCTAGGTTCTCGGCGACCGAGACCTCCGACCTTGACCCCCAGCCCTTGGCTCTCAGGCCCCTCGGCCCTCCAAACCCCCTGACCCTCCAAACCCCCGACTCTCAATACAGGACTTACAGATCCCAGACTTTCGAACCTTCGAACTTCTCGTCCCCCAACCCTGAAACCCCATAACCCCATAACCCCATAACCCAATCCCCCAGACCCCTGAACCCCTGACCCTTGTTCCCCAAACCCCCAACCCCCGGATCCTTGGCTCCTGAACCCCTAGACCCGGGACGCTCGATTCTCGACCCTTGGACCCAGAAAACCTGGAACACTAGAACCTTGATCCCAATCTAAGACCCCCGACTCCCGAATCCCAATCCCTCGACAACCTCAGGCTCTCAACCGTCCAAACCCTAGATTGGTGATGCTAGTAAAATAATGGTGCTAGTGGTAGAATAGTAGTTCTGGCGGTGGTGATAGTAGTGGGATGGTAAAGGTAAAAAATATTTTTCGCCATAAAAAAATCAAAAATGATTTTCACCAAAATTAACCTATTTTTCATTGGCTTGAAAAAAAATTTCTATGAACTTTTAATTTTCATCGTACCAAATGCTAAAAAATATTTATTATTAAAATAAACGGAGTTTAAGTGATCACTCATTACACACTCAAGTGATGTATAATTGTTCTTAACACTCTACCCAATCAGGCGTAACCGCTTTTTTGGGTTTTTCATCAAGTAACTTTTTTTTATTTTATTTTATTTATGTTCTGTCTTTCTTAACGTGGCATAGTGGGCTTGGCTCTTATATTGTGCAAAATTTTGTATCAAATCAAAAGACTTAAAACTATTAGATAAAGAATATATATTAAGTGATCAACTATTATATATTGATCAAGCGGTGCAAGATTGCTTTTTAATTTTAATTTTTTTTATATAAAATACAGCCTTGTAATCATCCCCAAATTCCGATAATTGAATTGATTAGGTTTATTTGATTCTAACCAGCCAGAACTATTTTGGGCCACATTTGTGAATAACCAACTATTTTCTTGGGCTCGGCTTTGCGAAACTCAGTCAATCAGTTCCTGAGGAATGAAACTTCTGCTGAGAAATAAGAATTTTCTTTGAAAAATGAAAAAGAAAAAATATTTTAATCAACATCTGTTATTATTATTTTTAAGCAACTATAACTTCTGTTAGTAACTATAATTATTTGTTATTTTATAAGTAATTAGTTTTAGTTATAAGTTAACATATTTTTCAAACACATAAATTCTGTTATAATTTATAATTATTATTTTCTTAAGTACAATTAATAAGCAATTAGTTTCAGCATTACCATACACTACAAGTTCGTTCCCTAGATCTGAGCCAAGCAATGAGTTGTTTCAAATTTCAATTTGATATACTTTAAAACGTATTTAAATTTTGCTTATGTAACTTTGAAACCAAAATTTCTCATAATCATTATCCCAACATGTGTCAATCATCTTTCCCCTCTCTATTTTTACCGCACATTTTTTAGGATTTCTTATACAGGAAAAGAAAGAAATATCTCTCTCCGTACATACAATGAAAGACGGTGATCACCTTCTCTGATCTCTCTCTCTCTTCACATCTTCATCCCCTCCCCTCTCCTCTTTTTCCTCTCATTTTCTTTCATCTTCTCTCATTTATTTTCCTTTTAGTTGGACTATGTGCACAGATATGAATGACCAACTAAACACAAATGTGAGATAAAAATTAAGACTCTTGGTACTAGATGTTTATGGTCCATAAAGTCTTGGTACCAAAAGTCTACAAACTCTTGGTGTCAAAAGTCTTAATCTTTATCTCACATCGGTGTTTGGTCGATAATTGGTGATCTGTGCACATATATATTTTTTTTTTAACTTTGTTTGTGTGTGATTTGTGTTTAATTTTATTTTTACGATGTCATTATTTGTTCTTCACCGTTCTTTTTTTCTCTCAAGTTGTACTTTCAAATCTGAATATTTATTGGATCGACAAAAATAAATCAACATTCACGAGGCATAGGCAATCACCCTTGGCCTTCAATAAGTCTTTACAAGAGTGTGGTAAATACTACAATGTCATTTTTGTTGGTTATAGAAGAATAGCGCCGCTGTGTGGATCATGGTGATCAATTCTTGTTTGTTGTTTTTCAATTTTGTTAGTGTGTTTTAATAATGATTCTTACGTGAACGTTTGATTTTTTTTTTGTGCGGGAGTTTTTTTCTCTTTGCGTTAAAAGTTTTTTTTGTCTTCATTTGAAGAGTTATTTTGCATCTAATGTGCCTTATTATTTAGCTTTGTGTCAAATTTGCAATTATTTCTATCTTTTGACAAACTTTGAAAAACCAATTTTAAGCGACGGAGTAAAGAGATGAGCTAAAGTATTTTTTTTAAAAAATTATTATAAGCCTAATTTGCATATAATTATATGAAACTAGGTTCGAGCTGAGCTCAGAAATCAAAGAGCTCTAAATATATTTGAGCTTAACTTGTTTAAATAACTATAAATCAAAGAGCTCTATTCAAGCTTAACTTGTTTAAATAACTATCCAATACCAAACGAATCTTTAACTAGTGTAACAAGAATCGAATTCTCACAAAGTTATTCTATTCAGGACCATATTTATATTTTAGGAACCAAGGATACGGACACGAGATATGGGTTCAATAAGATACGAAAACAAAAATACAATAAAATTCAAATAAGTAGGATACAAATATGTTTATAAAAAAAAATATTATTTTTATAATTTTTAGTATTATATTATTTATAAAAATAAAACCAAATGGAAATCCATATAGTTGTTATAGAGGAACAATCAATGCATAGTTAGAATATTATGATAGAATGTTATTGAAGCAACTAACAACTAAGAATAAATTACAATTTTAGAACGTGTTAGGAATTTAATTATCTGATTGTTAGAGTTAAACTTCTATATATTTTTATGACAATTCAAGTTGTATAATTATTGAAAAACTCTTAATTTGTTTAGGACTCTTGTGGTTGGATTATCCAAAGATTCCTAAGTTGCTTGGGTTTCTTAGTTTGTTTAAGTCTCTTAATTGACTTAGGAAACTTAAAGTAATTAGGAGTTTTTAATTAGAATTCTATTTAGGCCTAAAGATTGAAGTACAACACAAGAAGCTCGAGGTATAAGTGATTGAAGTAGGTTCGTGCTAAAACAGTTTTGGCATTACACAATCTGCCATATAATCGCTCGAGTCGAGCGATCCCAGGTTTGCTTTAGCAGACCCTTGGTAGTTTCAATTCTAATGAAACTCTAACTGTTGTGTTAGGATGCCTATATATTGGTGCATACCCTTGACTCGAAAATAAAACTTCAGAACACATAAAATCTAGAACTTTAAGAGAGAAACTGAAGTACCTATCGAGTTTCCAAATTACGAATATTATTTATGTTCAACTTAAATGGATTTTTAAGTTTACCGACGGAGAATTTTGTCGATATTAAAGTATTGAGGATCCGATACTTGTGTAGTTTTAAGAATTCGTTATTGTGATGATCAAGTGAAGAACAGTGTACGTGGATTCGGCAAGCAAACTTAAGACGTTTGGATTGATAATTCGGTTAAAGTCTATAAGTGTGTGTGTTGTAATTATTCGATTGATAGTGCTAATTAATTACTTGGACTTGAATTAGTCTCGTGATTTTTTACCCAAGTTGATTTTTTCACGTAAAAATTGCAAGTGTCTTATTGTGCGTGATTGATTGATTTTTTAATTGCTTATGATTGCCTAAACTTAAAATAATCAACGGTTGACGTTATTCTCATTCTGCTGCACACAAAATAATTCAAATATTATTTTCTCAGTATTTATTAGAGTTAACATAGTAGATTAGAACATATAACAAATTAAAAATAAAAGCAAAAATATCCCAAAAATAAAATATATTTTATTAAATTAGAACAACACGTATCTCTATCTCTATCGTAATCACCACATGTCCCTCACATATCATTCCCGGCCTATCTTTCCATATATTCGAGTCGTATCCAAAATTCAAAACAATGACCAAAACTATATATTGAGTACTTGTTTGGCATATCGAATGTGTATCTAGTTGTATTTGGCTTATATTCGTATTCCATACGTATTCAATACGCGTACGAGAATTATTTTGAACTATGTATGCTTCATAGTTTATATTGGCTGCAAATATAGATTTCTTTTTTTTTTTTCTTGTAGATTGTTTTATCAAATTGAATGAGTTTCACTAGAAGGCTTTGACTTTGATAGCATTGGAAGAGGAGAGGGTGGAAATTTAACTTGGCTGGTGGGAATGACGAGAGGAGAGACAGCTACAACTCAGAAAATTTCTTGCCAGTTTTAATTGTTCTCTTGTCAACTCTTAGTATAAAGTTATGGATTAGGCTATGTTTAAATTTAGGATTTGTCAAGAAAAAATGAAAAATAAAAGGAATTGAACAACTTAGGAAAAAATTTGAGATTTTTTAGCTTTTTTGTAAGAAAAGTATATGTTAAAAGATATGAAAAAAGTCAAATGATTACCGTGAGAGGCTAAACAAGTGAGTTTTTTAAAGAGGTTTTTAAGTAAAAAAACTTTTAAAAAAAGCTATAAGCCAAACACACTCTAAAGTGAAGAAACCCAATATTCACAAATCCAATATTCAAACATTGGCTGAAGTGAGGAAATCAAGCAAAATTGGGAATATCATTGAGATTAGACTACACTGAATCCACATTTAAGTAAGTTGAGACTGGTCACACAGTCTAGGGCTTCAATGGTTTTGAAACTTTCAAAAACACCAATGTTTCAAACAAGATTTCACCATCTCTCCAGCTTGCTTTGAAGACTGAGGAGTTGTGTTAGCTAGGTTGGTTATGGGCCTAATTAAGCTGATCCCACTTTAATAATTTGAATTATTTATTTTATTATTTTTAATACGTATATTATTAACAAAAAAAAACAACTAATTGGATCTCTAATTCCAAGAGTCATATTTAGATTTTTGAATAGGATTAGATCAGCTTAATATTCTCAGGACTTAGTCTTAGGGCACTAAGTCCACCGGATTGAACATTCCTAGTTTAATCCGATCTTGTTGATTCTTATTTTTGGTATAAAACAGCTATCGGCCCAACTTAATTCAATCATTTATTAGAACTAATTTGTAATATACTAGAGGACTAATTTTGTCTTTTCATATTAGTATTGCAACACAAATCCGAGTCACCAGAATCGACTTTTTCTTCCTTTTTTTTTTCTCTTCAAATAAAGTCAAGCTCCCTTCATTTCTCCCAAGACTTTTAAATGCTTACACATTGGTTTAAAATAATTGTGAGGCTTTGTGCCAAGTAACTTGGAGGATATATTTATGGGAACATATTCTAACAAATAATGGACAAATTACGTATCTATTAGATCACTAATTTCACAAAATATAATATATACAATATTTGCAATGACTAATAGTCTTGTAAAATTATGCATCCTATGAAAGTATGTATTATTATTCAGTCAATCAAACGAGGTGAAAAAGTATAAAAGAGTGAAATATAATGCACTTTGATCGCAAAGCCTATAAAGAATAATAGGGAAACCTGTGCCAAGGATCACAATTGAATTGACCAATTCTTCTATTTCAATGCATTAAAGTCCGTTAGATCATTTTAGAATCTTAAGACAAAAACATCTCAAGATATATTGAATGATTATAGCTACATCATTATAGTTATGTAATTTAGATGGTTAGAATCTAATTAAAGGGCATTTATTCAATGCTACTCCAACTCCATAATTATTTGTATATTTAGTGGAATTCGCGAATTGTTTAATAGTATTTTATCTCATATGTGAAAATATAACATTCAGTAATTTGAGTAAAGTAGTACTCTACGGTCAAGTTTGGAGTTATGGATTAAAAAACTAGACTGGATTATTAGTACAAATAATTACGTAATCTCATGTTTGTTTATTAAAATAATTGTTAGATTAATTATCTTGAAAGACTTCCAATTCCATGAATTGAGGGATAACAAGTTTCATGGGAGAGGTGGGATATTGAGTCCATAGATTGCAAGGGATATGAGACTAAGGTTTTGTCTGATTCAATGTAAAGTATTTTCTTATAAAATATTTTGGTGCTCTCGTTTTTTAGGGGTTCGAGGGTTATGGGCTAAAGATTTGGGGTTCGAGAATCAATGGTCCAAGGTGAGGATTGGGCTTTGGGGGTTTTGAGGTCCAGGGTTCTAGGATCTTGGGGTTGGGGTTCGGGGGTTCAGGGTTCTAGGAGTTCAAGGTTCGAAGGTCAAGATGAGGGTGAGTTGGGGGCTAAGGGCCGTGGGTTGGTGTAAGATTTTAGAATCTAGGGTTGGGGCGGGGGTTGGGGTTTAGGGTTCAACGATCTGGGGGTCGGGAGTCGAGGTTTGAGGGTCGGGGGTTTGGGTCCAAGGTTTAGTGGTTTGGGGATGGGGAGTCGAGTTTTAGGCGACTATCTCCGGTCAAGAAATGTCAACCTAGCTTGTAAAGTAGAGATAGAGAGAATGATTATTTTGAGGAAGGTTGCACAGCAGTAGTATATAATGTTTTTTTTTTCATATTTTTTTGTTTTATGTAAGGTTGGGTCCTTCTCTCATAAGAGTTTGTGTTCTCTTGCGTGGAGATTGAATGCCCTTTCTTTGTGAATGTTATTTCTGTTGATGTATTCTTTTGTTCGATTTATTATTGATCAGAAACATATTTAGGCCTAGTGCCTCTTTCCCGATAAAAAAAAAAACTTTCCTTTCACCCTTTCTTTTTAGCGACTTTTCAACGCAAAATAAAGATTTGATGGGTTGTTTTGAATGCAAAAATTAATAACGACACCAAACGAAGTCTTATGTAGTTGTTTTGTCAAAATTGAACTTGAAATTGAATGTTGTAAGAGCAAAGTGCAAAACCAGATTCTAACACTCTTATTGTCACTCAATCAGGGGCGGAATATAAGGGGGGCGAAACTATATAGGGGCGCGACTCCTCTCATTTTTTAAAAAAAAATTATTTGTATAATTTATTTATTTTTAACAAAATTAGAGTATGTTTTTTTTCTTGTCATTTTTATTTAATGTTATAATGATTAAATTTGAGTTGCCACTTATGTTACATCTTATATTCATTAATTACTTGTTATGTGGAATCTATTAAATATTATAATTAGTATCGTGGATGGTGCACATCTCGTACCTAAAAATGTATCACTTTAAATAATGTTTAAATGTGATAATTTTAGCCTACTGAATTCAATCAACAACCGTATATATGAAACCCTAACAAAATGATTAATATTTTCACATCTCAACAAATTATTTAAGTAATTTAGTTCTTTAAACTGTCGACTTGCTCTACGCCTCCAACACCACCTCTGTTGTGTCGCTACTTGGCTAATATTTTAACTCCATCGTACTTAGAGTTTTTGGCTTTCTTCTCCATCAATTTCTCGAACTCAACCTTTTAATTTCTGAATTTTGTTAAATAATTTTTTTAAAAAAAATAAATTAATTTTTGAAAATCGTCTTAATTTTTTGGGGTCCCTCTCGAATACGAATCTTGGTTCTACCCCTCGTAAGTCGCTGAATAGTGAGCTTCTAAGTTTAGCAGAATGAATTGAAATAATTTTTTAAACATAAGTGATCTTTGAAAATATTGTCTTTTAATGGACTAAATTGCAAGGTTTTTGTTTCAAAACTAAAATGAATGCAATCTTAATATAATTTAGTAGGGACACAGAATATAATTATATATGTGTATCTATATATGAAATATTTTTTATTTTGTATAAGTAATAGTATATTTACAGAAAAAATGAGGGGTATGTCCCTCTAGCTTGCTTATGTCCAAAAACATTATTAATGTATACTATTATAAAAAAGAAAAACTTTATTTTCGAAGTCCCGTCACACTTTTTAACTTTCAATAATATTTAAGAAAAAACACATGCTTTTTTACTTAAATACACAATTTCTCATACTTTTAACTATTAGGGTAAAATATGAAATACAAATTAATCAATTTTCCATGTTTTTTTTTCCTTGACATTACTCATTTTTGTTTTCTATTTTCTTCTCCATTAACATCAATAATTCTGCACACTAGGTGTGCAATTCCTTCTAATATAATTAATGTGAGCATAAACTCATTTTCTTATAAAAAATGTTTATTACATTTCACGATTAAAAGAAATTATTGTAAGGAGTTATTACTAATTTTTAACTCAAACTTAATATAAAACGAAAATAATTAGTAGTATAGGAAAAATATTTACATAAATTATGAGAAACATCATCATCATCATTATCATTATTTTTTTTATATTTTTTATTTTTTTATCTTTTCTGCTAGCCATGTTATTATGTGATGTCTCGAATTAATTGAATTGTTACAATTTCAACAGTTTTTGATATATTTCTGCATAGAAACTGACCTAAGAAATCAACTTCACTTGGCCTTCCATAAAATTTTGGACCAAAGATTTGCTGTAAAGTTGTTATTCTGTACCATTCGCCTGCTTCTTGCTTACGTTCGCGTGCTTCAAAAAAAAAGGAAAAAAAGAAAAGTGAAGTCTTCGTCAAGATTAGTTATATCTCATTTAATACCTTATATATTGTATAACTTATCCAATAGTCCAATAAAGATGATTAATCGGCTAAACAAGCAAGAAAATTGGATTGTACTAAATTGTAGTCGAGCAAATAGACAAAAATATGAATTACACTTAAATTTTCTTAGTGCAATCCAATCTTGAGTTATTGGGATAGAAAACTACGGTCTTTTATGTATTTTTCTTTCTCTGTCACAACCAAGCTCTTTCACCACATAATGCCGAGCCCCACCCCTCTCCTCGTGACATTTTGTTCACCTACCTAACAAAGTAAATAAATAATATTTATTCTCATATTAATTTGAATAGTAAAACTCGATCATCAAATATTAATTAAACATTGAAGTCCACACTTTCAACTAGTGCAAGTGGATATTGTTAACAAACTTATTTTCCACTCTCTACCCCAACCCAGTAGCCCCTCTCTTAACCTCTCCTTAGCTATTAAAAAAAAAAAAATCTCCTTAGCTCCACCCTACCCCTTTCTCCTCCATTTCCCATCTTAATTACGAAAGCCACCTTTGAGCAGAAAAACATAATTTTTTTTAGGGGTTAAGTTGTGAATGTTAGATTGTACATTTTACGGTTATAATTGATTATTATTTGCACCTATGAATGCAGGCAGGTTGTACCGAACTACGTAAATTTTTGTGTAATTTTTTTTAGTGTGCGTATGAATGTACTTTTATTTGTATTCAGAGATTTGTATTCAAATCCCAATAATATCAAAACCTCATACCTACCCCTTAAATGAACATGTATCAATTTGAGAGAGAAATAAACAGGACTTGATTAAAGACATCTTAAAACTTAAAAGTAATGGGAATTGGAAAGGTGGTTTGAAATAGGGGTAGTACAACCGTTTTGGGGTCTTAGAAGAGGTCTTAAATTGAGACATTATATATGACATTTAAATTTATTTTTTAGATTTTATTTTTTCAGAAGCAAAATTACTTATTAAAATTTTATAATTAATTTTTAATATATTTATTTTTAATTAATTGTGTTTTTAATCTACTTAATCAGTTTTCTAACATAGTTAATTTTACGTAAAATTTTTCTCCTCTAATATTTCTGACTTTTCAAAATCAAATAAAAAACTGAGATTGTCTTCATACAATTGTAACTGTTAAAACCCACTTCCAATTAAAGAAACAAAACCATATACTATATATATATAGTATAATCAGTTCTAAATTAAAGATTCTTCAGATTCTATCTCATAATAGACATTTTTGTCAAATTTATTATTTTTACAAATTATATGTTATTTCCTGAAATTCAGACTTGATTTCTAATTTTACTGCAATGTCTAAAATTGAATTCACAATATATTTTGTTATAGTTTGGAAAATGTGATCGATCACTACAAGAAAAAAACACTTTCAGTGACCAAAAGTTTGGTCGACAAATGTCATTATTTGGTTGTCAAAAGCTTTTGCCGACCAAATATTTTGGTAGACTTGGGAAAGACTTTCACCGACCAACTAGTTTTGGTTGGAAAAAGCCGACCAAAAGAATTTGTCACCAAAAAATTTTGGTGGGTAAAAGGCATTCATTGGCGACCAACAAATTTGGTCGGCAACAAATTTTAAAAAAATTCGAAACCTTTGACGACTAAATATTTGGTCGGAAAAAGTATTTTTTGGCAACAAATTATATTTGTGACCAACAAATTTGGCTGGAAATTTTTTAAAAAACATTCAAACCTTTGCCAACTAAATATTTGGTCGCCGAAAGTTTTTTTTTGCGATCAAATTTATCAGTCGGTAAAAGAATTTTCTTTTAAAAAAAAATTGCTGATCATTTGTTTTGGTCGGCAAAAACTAATTTTTTTAAAAATATTTGTTATTATAGTAATTCTTTATCACTTCATACATATAACCTATAACTTTTGATTTTTAAATTCAAAATAATAATTAATATTTATTTTTGGAACTAATAAATAGTAAATTCTTTTGAGTTTTGTTAATATGAATTATTTTTCAATGCCTAAATAAAATAGTATTGATGTTTTAATATTGGAACCCATGCTTATTTAAAGCTCTAGCCTTTTCTAACCTAAATTAACGAAACCCAATTAAATTCTCCATAAACTAACATGAACCAGAAATGAATTGAGCAAAAATCAATTCAATTCACCGCTTCTGGTTTGGTCTAGGATTGGGTTTGAGTTTAGATTTGGGTCTATTCATGGTTTGGGTATGAAAATGCATTGATTTGTTCCTAACCCTCACTTGGGACGATTTTATAGTGTTTCTTTTTTAACCACATGGTTTTCTGTTTCAAAATTTTCACATTCTATTTTTTACCCAAAAAAAATTATGAGACCTAAATTAATTATAAAGCGAAAACAGAAATTCTCTAATACAACGAAAACAGAAACCACAACTTCAATCCAAAACAAAGCAAGATAGAGAACAAGAATAAGCAGAAAAACGAGACAATATAAATGGTTTGACTGACTGCCTACCTCTATAGAAAAAGAAACAATTAATCCACTATATGCAAATATAGATTACAAGATTCACTCTCAATCTCACAATGTGCATGTATAGCCATAATCTGAGCATCTCTCTGTCTCTCTACAATATCTCTAGCTTCCTAATCTAAGCCTCTCAAGTGTGTTGAATGTTCTAGGATTTCAGGTTATAACCCCTTATTTATATGACACTAACTAGGTCATCAAAAGCCACAGTCGCAACCCTAGCTGAGAAAATTAAAACACTATCCTGCGGCGCACTGCTTGAGCTGACCCAGACCGCTCAAGCGGTTAGTCTTGGTGATTGGCCTTTCGTTCACCACTTGATTGCACGCACTATCTGAACGTTCTTCCATATATAAATTCGAGGCACCAAACTTAACAATCTCTACCTTAGCACGAATTTCTGAACCATCTTGAAGATCTGTCAACCACCTCGTCCTGCACCCCTTTCCCGGGAATGGGTGCTCCACCTTTTCTGATTATCAAAATGAATGAATTTGGATTAAATCCAAGCTGCACTTGAACTTGACCCTCTTGCAATCAACAATTCTCTCGTTCTTGGACAGTTTGCCAAACTCCCAAGTCTCAAACTTCTGTGATGATTCCACCTTCTCTAACACTTCCACTTGTCACTGAACTCTACTTGAGTTGCTTGTAGTCTTTCTGTAGGACAAAGGATCTCCATTACTTTCTTACTGCTGTTGACTTGAACCACCATATTCTAATTCTTCAGGTGAATTTTTCTGACCAAGCTCCACCTCACAAGCTACTTTCTTCATCTAACTTTCTGACATACTCTACTTGCCAACCTGACTAAGTCGCAAATATCCGAGTCTCATGTCGTCCCTATTAGGCTCTGTCTTTGTGATAGTGGTAACTCCACTTATTACCGTGTCTCCTACTAATCTGCAGAGACTACCTAATTTTTGCCTTTTCATGATCACTATAGCACGACTGCTAATCTTCATTACTTCACCATTTGCTATGAACTTGTAATCCAGAGAATTCAATGTTCCCAAAGAAATCAAAATTTTCTTCAATCCTGAAACATGTCTGGCATTTCCCAAAGCCCTTTCAATCTCATCAAACATTTTGATTTTCACTGTACCTATTCTAATGGCCTAGCACGTTGTGCTATTCTCCGTTAGAATTGTAACCCCGTTACAAGGCTTATACAAATCAAACCATTCTCTAAATGAACACATATGATATGAGCATCCTGAATCTAATATTCATGACTTTGACGAGAAATTAAAATCTAAGCAAACTTAAAGTAATTCACCGTTTGCCTCACCATCTGACGAATCCTTAGCAAAACTGACAGTTTTTGCATGCACTTTTCTTTTCTTTTTTTCCCTCCAAATGCTGTTTTAATTCTTGGTACTAGCTTTGATACTGACCAGTTTTGTGGCAATAGAAGCACTCCACATCCTTTCTTGCACGTGACTTAGACCGAGATCTTTCTCTGTTGGAACCCTGCTCACTGGTTTTACTCATCCCTTTGCTTGACTCAGACATAGCCACACACACCCCTTCTGCATCGGATTTATTATCCCTCTTCATCTTCTCATATGATAAAAGAGCATGGTGACCTCTTCTAACTCTAGAGGGTCCTTCTCGTACATCAACGTTGTTACCAGATGATTATAGGACGTCGAAAGTGATGCTAATAGGAGTATTGCCCTATTCTCATCATCAATCTAGTTTACTCCAAACCCGAATAACTGTGTGATGAGTATATATTATACTTATTTAAATGTTTCAAAATATTTGTACATTCTCTCATCTACAGTCCATACAGTTGCTTCTTCACGTATAACTTATTGGTAAGATTCTTCTTCATGTATAGATCTTTCAATTTTTGTCAGATCTCGTGTGTTGTTTCTACATCAAGTACGTTGTGAATAACTTTGTCTCCAAAATTTAACCGAATTAAACTCGCGGTTCTAGAATCAATTTTCTCCCAATCGTCATCGGTCATCTTTTTGACTTCTTTGCCTTGCTGAGTAACGCCTTGGATACACCTTGCTGGATCAACAGATCTTTCATCCTCCTCTGCCACATGAAGAAGTTATTCTTGCTGGTGAGCTTCTCGATTTCATATCTAGTGTTCATCATCTCTACTGCATTCTTGTGATCAAGCCTTTAACTTGTCGCTCTTATTCCACTTTCTAGGATTCTAGACACAAATCCCCCAACGCAACGAAAAGAGAAACCGCGGCTTCAATCTACACAATGCAAGATAGATAACAAGAACAAGCAAAAAAATGAAACAACATTCGTGGTTCGGCTGGCTGTCTGCCTCTATAGGAGAAGAAACAATCAATTCACTATATGCAAATATGGATTACAAGATTCACTCTTAATCCTATAATGTGTATAGCCTCAAATTAAACCTCTCTCTGTCTCTCTATATTCTCTCTAGCTTCTTATTCTAAGCCTCTCGAGTGTATTGGGCGTTCTAAGGTTTCACGTTATGTCCCCTTATTTGTATGAGACTAACTAGGTCATCAAAAGCCATAGCTGCAACTATAGTTGCGAAAATTAAAACACTGTCCTGCGGGATACTGCTCAAGCGGACTTATTTATTTTTCAATCGAGTTGCTCTCGGGATGTTGGTCGCTTTAGCGGACCCAAACAGCTCGAGCGGTCAATCCTAGTGATTGGCCTTTCGTTCACCACTTGACTGCACACACTGTCTGAACGTTCTTCCAAACATAAATTCGAGACACCAACTCCAGCAAAACCTGACATAAAATCAAATAAAATGTTTTATTAAATGCAAGAGAACTATTATATTTTAACGTATTGAAAGTCATTAGATTCCATCTCAAAATTCATGTGCATTGCAATTCTCATATGATTAATAGTTTTCAATATAGTTGTGTACGGAAAAATTAGAAGTTTTCAAGACAAAGAATCCTAACACCCTTTTTGTCACAAATTGACAATTAAAAAAAATAAATAAATAAATCTTTTTGAGTAGGGAACAAGATTAAAGAATAAGTACTAGTCCCAAGCAGAATTGCATTCACTTAAAATCACAGAATCTAGTCAAAGAGATTAAAACACACACAGATTTCAACATACCCTATATTTATATATAAACGAACACAATCAGAGTAGATTCTATATAAATAAGTGTGTGTGTGTGGCTTAAAAATTTTAAGATTTCAAGATCAAAACCTGTATGAAATCTATATGACCGAATCACATTTATTTATCAGAAATCAAGAATGTCACAAAATCAAACCAATTTTGACCTAATTCACTTTAGACTAACTCCCCCATCAACCATAGACTGCAAATATTTTCTTTCAATTTCTCTTTTTTTTGATATATGCTTTCATAGGCGGCTTTCACACTAGTACGAAGGAAAAAGTAAGGTTTGCATAGGTAGCTATTTTCTAAGCAAATTTTGGTACAAATTTCAAGGTGGCTTCACACTAGTACGTACGAAAAGACAAGGTCCGCATAGGTAGCCATTATCTCAAGCCAAACATACAGAACCAAAAGAAGAAGGGAGTGTAAACAAAAGATCAAGTGGGTCGCCACTGTGTGGTCATTTTGTGAAATTTTTAGACAACTGAAAGGTAAAAAAACCCATTGATAAATATAATCCCAAGTGCGAAAGATCCTTGCATCTAGCAATGCTCAAGAGGTATACGAATAGACTCATCTCTGAAAGCGTTCTATTTACTATGAACTATATTACCCAAAAACACAACGTGGTAGTTAATCTCAAAGCTTAAATTATGGGATTTCAGTCAAATGAAATAATGCACAGAAAATGTACTTAACCCTTAATAAAATACCTCACAATTTTTTTAACGACAAAAAAAACAAAAAAACTCAAACACACAAAATAACAAACAAAAAAAAGATCCAAAACAGACTAGGGATTACGACTAGCTAGAAAGCTATCTAGATCACTCTTTTTTACCCAAACTTTCTTGATTTTCAAATGCACAGGTTCTGGGTTAGAAATCTAATTCTTTCTAGGTTGGTGTGGCATGTCATATCTGAATCTATTTTGGTTAATCAACTTAGTGCAGTAGGATTTGATGTGTCCCTTTATACTACAGTAATGACAAATAGGCAAAAACAAAGTATTCCTATTCAAATTCAAGCAATTTGGACGTATATGACCAATATTTTCGCAATGATGATAAGTAGCAACAAATTTAGCCTTTCTTACCTCACCATGTAAAATGGTGGTTCTATCTGTCTGATTCTTCTGCTTTCCATTTGCTTTGGCTGAAAAATTTACGGATAATCTTTTTGAGCTTATGCCACTTTCTGCTTTTACAAATTTTGGTGCAGACTCAGGTAAAATTGGCTGGGTAATTTTTTCTTTTCCTTTGTACGGTTTGTTTGACGAAGCACCAGTGAATCCAAACCCACATCTATCAGTCACCACCTTTTGTGACCCAAGCATGTCATCCAAAATCATAGTGCCTGCATTCAATTTCTTGAAAGTAGATTGAACATTTAATAAATATTTTTCAAATTTAATTAATTTTAATTCAAGATCAGTTTTTAACTCAACACAAGCATGTAACTCTTTTTCAAGAAATTCAATCATAGTTTGTTTAGTTTGACACAATTCAAACAAGTCATTTTTTTTTTTCACATTTTGCAAGTTTTTCACACAAAATCTCCCTGTCTGATTTTAATTTTACAATCAGGTCTTGAGTTTCAGTTAGCTCTTGTTTGACTCCATCTCTCTCTTTTTCACACAGTTTATATTTTTTAACCAATTTTGCATTTTGTTTGGTTAATTTGAAGCACTCTTTATAGAGCTAATCATAAGCTTGTTGAAGAGTTTCATCATCCTCACTTTTATCAACATTATTAATCTCTTCATTTTCAAAATTCTCAGACTTTTCATTTTCAGACTCAACAGATTCCTCATGAACAGAAGCAATGAAAGCAGTAATATTATCTTCATCATAATTAGGCTCCTTCTCATCACTCGTGTCAGGTTCACTCTGGTCATCCCAAGTGACTGTGAATCCTTTTTTCTTCTTTCTAAGAAGGTTCAGACATTTGTTAGCCATATATCCATATCATTTGCATTCATAGTATTGGATTTCAAAAATTTGGCCATTCAACCCCATTTTAATAAAATTGGACATATTTTTAACTTTGTCTTTACCATGCTTCTTTAGTGATTTTGCTCCTGATTAGGCTTTTTAGTTTTTAAAATTTTTTTGAATTTTTTCACGAAAATAGCCATTATCTGAGTGTCGAAATCATCATTAGAGTCACTTACAGAACCTTGAGCTGAAGTGAAAGTCAAATTTTTTGAAATCTTTTTGTTTTGAAAATTTAACTCATAGGTTTACAGGTTTCCAACTAAATCTTCAACAGAAATATAATTAATGTCTTTGCTCTCTTTTATTACTGTGACTTTTGATTGGAAACGTTCGGGTAAAGAATTAAGAGTTTTTCAAATGATTTTAGAAGTCGAAATTTTTCACCAAGATTAAACGAGGCATTCACAATATCACTTAATTTTGCGTAAAAATCATCAAAACTTTCATCGTCTTTCATACGTAGAGTTTCAAAATTTGTTGTGAGACGTTGAAGTTTTGAGATTTTCACAGTATCAGTCCCTTCGTGAGTGATTTAAAGAATATCCCATATTTCTTTAGTCAAGTTATACGTACTAATTCTATGAAACTCATCTTGTGTAACTCTACTAAATGTAGCATTTATAACTTTGCTATTTCAGCCTGCATCCTCAAAATTAGCTTTGTCCCATTTAGCCACTAGTTTAGGGACGATTTCTCCATCAACAACACTGGTGGGAGACTTGTAACCCTCAACAATGGAAAGCCAAACTCTTTCGTCAATAGATTTTAAAAAGGCTTTCATCCTAACTTTCTAAAATGGGTAATTATGGTCGTCAAGAAAGGGTGGTCTACCGGTCGAAGCGCCTTTTCTAAGAAAATCCATTTATAGCAAATCAGTTAATAGATCTCACAAAAAAAAATTTATAAAAAAAATTTTCTGACCCGCTCTGATACCAATTGAAAAATCTCGTTTGTAGACTGATTTTCAATAACAGAATTTCTTAAAAAAGCTGAATGATGCTAATAAGCTTGAATCAAACAATCACACAAACAAAAAATAAAATAATCACAATCACAATCACACACGAGATGGTAATTTTTACATGAAAAAATTCAAAATCGGGTAAAAATCACAAGACTACACCTGGTCTAGAAAATCAAATATTATAAATCGTTGGTTACAAAAGAATCTTACAAACCGACGTTACACCCACAACCAAATGTTTGAAAGCCTACTCCTGCCGAACCTACAACACCAACTCCTGTGCTTGACTGCCACTGGAACCCACCACCGGACTTTAATGCTGACAAACTCCTCCACCAGACTTCAACACTTGAGAATCCTCTCAAGCGACTCCACGAATCCAAACTGATTGTTGAAACTTTAATTGACTTGATGATTGGCTTGATTGAGCGAAAGCTAAATAATCATCAAGATATAGACTACCTTGCACGTATGTAGACTAGTTTGCGAGTATAATGAACAATCTCATAGACTCTCTATGGTGGCTAAGTTTTCATAAAATAATAGGAGGCACAAATAATAAGAAGCCCTAGCTGCCAATTTATATAAAACTGTCAAACCCTAGCTGTTGCTACTTTAAAATATGTATTGCAGCACAGGACCGATCGATCGGTCTCAATAAACTCGTAGTATTTTGTTGCAGAACTGAAGAAACCGAAAGCTGTTGAAGACCGCTTGATGGACCGATGATCGGTCTATCGAGCAGTTTGACACTGCGTGCAGCTTTTTGTCTTTTTTTTTGCTCCTTGTCTACTGCGCTGTAATATAAATAACATAAATAAACATTTACCACAGATTTGCTAAACTAAAAACGAATTAGACCGAGTCCAAAATCCGTAACAGTAGTCATTTCATTCCCTCTCGAATAACATCATTCAAAAGAAACACAAAAATAGAAAATAAAAATTAATGTGATTAAACTAATATGGCCCATGCTCATAACATCAAACTCACATTACATGAAAATCTCATATGTGAACATGAAATTAAGTTTTGTAACTTATGCTACCTCCCTTGTACAAATGAAGGCAACTTTTAAAACTCGTTCACATATCAAATTTAAGAAGAGAAGTATCTAATAGGGAGGTGAGTAGCAAACTATTACTGAAACAAGAAATTATTACACACATTTGAATAATCTAGATAGAGAAGTTACGATGGATGGTCTATGATTTAGTATCGAGTTGTGGTTTTGTTATTTAAATCCAAGTTGAGCCTATGAACATAATGTTACTTGCGTTTATTACAGGTTATTTTATAAATGATTAAAATCGTTGGATTATTTGAAAAACATGAGAGACTTGCCAAAATTTTTCAAAAGTTAACACTTAGAATGTTTTCTAAAAGTTTGGGGTGTGACAACATGAAGTTTTAATGAAATTTTAGCACTTTAAAAGATCCAAACATCAATTCAATAGACATAACTGAATGCATAATTAGTCTAATTTGGAGTTGGGAAATTGTTTTGCCATTTGTATATTCTTCTCATCTCACTCTCTAATTTGGATGTCGTGAAAAGTAGCATTATTTGGTTAAGCTTCTAGATGAAATTCAGCAATGAATCTCATGCAAAAGATAATAATTTGATTTTAGGATGCCAAGGGCATCCATGTGCACCATCATCAAAATCAAGTTTTAATTATCCTTGGTTGTCCTCCTTACCATGTTTATTAAATGATTATGTACACCACACAAGGTACAATTACTAAACTTGCTATTGGAAATGAATTTATGCTCAGCCAAAAAATATAGTTTATATAGTTCTAATGCACATGCTTTATATAGAAGAATGACACTAGTTAAGTTTACTATATAACTCCGTTGTTAAAAGAAGTGTACTTATACTTGTAGGTTGAAATAGATGTGGACTTGCTTTATTCTGGTATATCGAAACACGATTTGGCCAAAGGACTTTTAATTATTACAGATCCGTTGTGCGAAGTAGATGGAGTACCTTTGAGTCCAGGTTATTGCAAAGTATTGGTTCAAAAAGCTAAGAAGCCTAATGCTCGTTTGGAAAGACCGCGCCGAGGGGTGAACACTGTTGATGAAGCTATTGGTACACATATTGTTTGGCAATATTGTGATGCATATTAGAATTTAATTTTATTGGTTTATATATATATGTGTGTGTGTGCGCGCGCGCGCGTGTATTTTGTGCTTTATATAATTAACATCTTGTAAAGTAATTGTAATTATATTTAATTATTTTTTCAGGTGTTAGAGAATGAGAAGAACTAATTAATGGTGAAGTACAACTGCTAATATGATGGATTTGTTCTTAAATACATATGAGCATATGATTTCTAGTTCAATTATTTGACTATTTATTTTGGATTGTACTTTTTCTTTTAAATTCAAAATTTGTCTTAAACATACTTTTGTGTACTTATTAATTCATTTTGGTTTAACTTATTAAATTGATGTTTTTTAATATTTAGTTTTGAATGAATGGATGATATGAATATTTGGCTTCAAAGAATGAATTCTCGTATTACTTAGTTGTGCATGAATTGAGATTTTGTTAAAGAAATTAATGGGAAAATGGATAATATTAATATAGTATTACACAAAAATGAATGAATATTTTACTATAGGAAATAAATGTAAACTATGAGTGAATATATATATATATATATATATATATGCATTGGTGCTTTTTTCATCGCTAAAGTGATACTATTTGCGTCGGGATTTAGCCGTAGCAAATAGATAAAATTTTATAGTATTTACGACGGCTACAGAACCATCGCAAAAACAATCACAACCACATTAATACTGTTGCTAATATATTTAAGCTAGGTCACTAACCGTCGCTAACATATTTGCGACGGCTTAGTTGCCATAGCAAAAAGGTCATTTTTAGTCGTTTTTCCTTGTATTTACGTCGGCAATTAACCGTCGCAAACGATAGACTTTGCCATCGCAAACATTAGCGACGGATTAATGCCGTCGTTGAACCCCCTTTTGCGACCCAGACGGTTGCCACCCCCATTTGCCGTCGCTAAGCCGACGCAAATACTTTTTGCAACGGCTTTTTTACCTTTTGCAACGATTTGTGGCCAACCCAAAAAGGTTTTTTTCTAGTAGTATAAATAAAAGAATTCAATCATAGTTATTATAACCAAATAATCTGACCCTAAACAAATGAGGAAGAAGAAGAAGCCAAAGTGATGAAGTTGAAAGAACAACTAAATTAATCGATTTTACAAGATTGATACATACAAGGAGCAGAACGACAAAAGAGTACCACCTGAGCTGAGCTTCGTAATATTGGTACATACCCGGTGTGATGGTCAAAACTATTAGTGATTGTGGTTGTCGACAGTGGTCATCGATGGTGGTTGTCGCCGGTGGTCTTCGACGGTGGTCTAGCTGCGGAACAGTGAGGCGGCGGTCACAGATGTGGTCGTCATCGGTTGTGGTCATCGCCGATGGTCTAGCGGCGGAACAATGATGCGGCGGGACTGATTGAGAAGAGTTGAGAGAGAGAGGGGAGGCAAAAAACCCTAGGGACGGGATTGAGAAGAAAAAAAGACTCGATTTTTTTGGGAGAAGAACGCGTGGGAGCCAAAAAAAAAGCCTTAGCTGATGAGAGGGGCTTTTGAGTTTTGTTAGGTGATTTGTGAGGCAAAATCCCTCCACCCAAAATTGTTTGCTTTGAATCATAGTTGTTTAAACTAAAAAACACTTATGTATTAATTACAAGCATCAAAGAGGTAATCAGTGCATTTAGCCATATCTTTTTTCTGCGTCATGGCCAATTGGTAATTCTAATTCCACTAGAGGAGATCCTAAGGGTTGGAATGTTTTAAATGTAAGTTCTTTTTTTTTTAAATGAAAAACAATAAATTATCTAAGATAATATAACTTTGTAGCTTTTTAGATCATTTGGAATAATTTTTTTATTCTTTTTTACTTTTATTTAAAAATTTAACGTGCTACACTTTTTATTTGTAAGTTACAACATTTGGAAAAAAAATTGTTTTACTTTTTTTTAGTTGAAAATATTAGATTTTATTTAGTTAGATTTTTTTGCATCAGCGTTGTTCCCGTTGTAAATAAATATATTTTTTTGCAATTGTAATAATTACGACTATCATTATGCCATCGTAAATATTTATTTTTTCACTTATTTGCGTTGGGGTTTTTGCGTCGGCACCCTTACCGTCGTAAATATATACTTTTTATGTCAACAAGCATTGCGACCACCATTGTGCTGTCATAAATATTTATTTTTTGGGTGATTTGGTTTAAGAGTTTCCTAGAGCTTAATCCCGTTCAATTTTTTCTATTCCATGAAGTCTTATTTGGTGCTAAAAGTTCCAAAATGCCCCAACTTATCATTTGTTTTTCAAACTGCGCAAATCAAACTTAGCATAACCACTCCTTGATTTTCGCCTAAGGTTTTGAAGTGAAGGCACCACTATAGAAATGAGTAGAGAAGATTTCGAAATGAGATGAAAATATGCTTTGATAAGTAATATATATCAAGATTGTTCGCCGATCGAATTGAGGTGGGAAATAGGCTTTGGATTAGCCATTTGAGACAAATGAGTAGCCTCTCGTGTTTGCTCACCAGCTTGTTTGTCGCATGAATTTCTAGATCACAATTTCTGCACAGACGGTCGCCAAGGCTTTCTCGCACACTTCACACTGAATCTTCATCTTCCTTGGATTGATCTTCTCTTCCTTTTTTCTCTCCTTTTTTTTTTCAATTTTCTTTTAGTAATGTCGGTAGTTCAGGACAAATTTCTTATAACAAATTGAGATAAAGAGAGAGATCTAAAGATGATTTTGAAGATTCGGGAGATACCCAAATTGAGGAATATGATAAAAAAAAAAGCAACTAAAACTAAAAAGAGAGAGAATGGTGAGGTTAAAATAAGTTTATGAAGATATAATGTAACCCATAAAGAAAGGAGTTTTGCAATCTGTGAAGTCTTTTTAAAAAAAAAACTCTTGCATTCTGTAATGTAACTCATAATGTTCTCATTTATGTTGCCACTCAATATGTTTTCGATCTCGAAATGATAATGTTTCCAATTATGTGAAATGAGAATTGACTCATTCACTGAAATGTGAATTGTCTTAATATGTTCTCGTTCTCGAAATGATAATGTTCTTATTTATGTTTTCACTCAAAGATGTTCTCATTTTTTAGAATGAGTGAACATGGTTTTGTGTCAATGATTCATGCTATGCAATGATTCATGGAGCTCTTTTTTTGAAAATGATGTAACATTATTTTAAAGTCGCGTAATTTTAAATTTTCAAAAGGAGTCATTTATCCATGAAATAACACTGTGTTTGAAGACCAAATTCAAATTAGAATTCCCAAAATCGTTGGACGATGCCAATTCCAAGATTTTTGCAACAACGCATACAAAGAATAGAATATTTCTATGTATATATCCCTTACATTTATTTCAATACTAATTAAGGGCATAATAGTCATAAATAATCATAAAACTCAAAATTAGGACCTATTGAAAAACTCAACTTATAAATAGGACTTAATTCTAAACAATTTGTAAAAGTAGGGCCCAATACCAAATAACTATTATTTTTTTACTTATTTGCGTCGGGTTTTTTGCGTTGGCGCCCTACGGTCGTAAATATATACTTTTTATGACCACAATAATTACAACCACCATTGTGCTGTCGTAAATATTTATTTTTTTTACTTATTTGCGTCGGGTTTTTTGCGTTGGCGCCCTTACGGTCGTAAATACATACTTTTTATGATCACAATAATTATAACCACCATTGTGCCGTCATAAATATTTATTTTTTCATTTATTTGTGTCGGGTATTTTTGCCATCGTAAAAAATCACTTTTGCGTCGGCTATATCATTAGCATTGTAGCCGGCGCAAAAAACTCAGAGGCAAGCATTTTTTCTAGTAGTGTCATCCTATGTCTCTCTTAATTTGTAAACCATATATATTACTTAGAACTTAAAAAAATAGTGAGCAAAGTTTTAGTAATTAACTAAGAAAAATTTAGTTCAATTTCTAGCTTCTAATTAACGTCCAATCCAAATGTATTAGATACCAGGCAAACTAAAATGTTCCCTTGATTTGTACATATATATCTGGCTTTCTCACTGTTACTTTTTATCAGAAAATAGTCTCAATATTGAGCATACTACGTGTCTCGCATTTTTTGATCCACTAACCACTACATTTTTGGCAGCTTCTGAACTTGAAGGCAGCAATCTAAGAAATGGTTGTGTGTGTGTGTAATAAACTCAAAAACTAATGTGGCACACTTACATTCCTTTTGATGGGATTTATGCATTCTTAATTAAGTTCATTAAATGTTTGGCTTAAGATTGTTGTTTCAATCATTTTTCAAGAATGGATTTCAAGCTCAAGGTGCATATGTTTAGTGCGAAACACTGACACTTACCATTTGTGACACAGGTAATATGATTCATTATTGGGGTATTTGTTTGTTCAAAATAAAAGTTTCTAAGATTCCAACCCCCCAGACATGTAATAAACTGTTTTTAGGGATACATGTTTTTGTTACAGTTCTTTCACTACTGAATGTTTTCCTTTTGGTACTGCTTGTCATTGTAAATCATAACTACTTGGTGCAACTTTTGAGCAAGACTTTTGGCTTTAGCTTTTTGGAAAAGCCAATAGCCTTTTTTTTTTTTTTAGTTTTCTAAAGTTGCTTTTTGGCACATGAAGCCAAAGAGACAAAAACACAAAACTGCTAGCTTTCCGGCATAAAAGTTTTTTTTTTTTGTTCTTCATTGATGTCTAAGTTGATTTAGGTTGGGATGAGATTATGTTGATGTAAAATTTTCTGACATGGGTTATTCTTACAAAAATAATGCTTGAAAATAATTATTAGAATGCATGAGTGACCTAAAAAAAATATTAGAAGTGCCTTTAGTCACATAATATTCCAAGTAGATATATATTTTATGCTTTAAAAAATTATTATATCTTAAATTAATTTTAATCATTTTTGATGTCTTGAAAAAAAAGAAAGAATTGATGGTGGTGCAGAGCGGCTGATCTGATGTAGTTTCTAGTCTATTTATTATATTTTTATTTACTTTATGTTGTACCTTTTTATCTAAAACTCAAATCTTATTTTAAAAGTGCATGTTTTGTGCACTTATTAATATATTTTGATTTAAATTGAATAAATTATATTTTATTACCATTTTGATATGAATGAATGAATAATATAAATAGTTCAATATAATGAATGAATGAATATTCTGTTATAGCAAATGCATGTTAATTATGATTAGATATTTGAAGGTCAGCGAATTGATAAATATATTTTGTTTTAAAATTTAGTTTTTTGCGTCGGCATTAAGCAGTAGCCAAAAGTGTAGTAATTATTTGCTACAGTAGCATGTAGTAGCAAAAATACGTTTTCATAGTATTTGCGACGGTAATTTTGTGGTCGCAAAAGTATTTGCAACGAAGATTTAGGCAGTAGCAAAAGATAGGAGTTTTTTAATAGCATTTGCGTCGGCTAAGACAACTTCATAAAATGTTGAATTTGTCATCGCAAATAGTTGCGACAGCTTTGTGCCATCGCTAAAACTTTTTTGAGACTTTGGACAGTTACTTTCCCATTTCTCGTCGCAATGCTAACGCAAATAGTTTTTGTGACGGAAAGAGCATTATTCACGACGACATTGGGCCGACGTAAAAGCCATTTTTTTTCTAGTAGTGATACTTCTAATGAACTAGAGATGTGATTGGTTCGGCTCAGTCGGTTGTGGAAAAGGATTTATCACCGAATAGAGTGGCTCAACTTGCTAAATAGTGGAAGTGAACTAATCGAATTGTAGACTACAACCAAATTGACTGATCAAATTATAAGCAATTCGATTATGTCCATTTTGTGCAGGTCCGATTTATAACAAAACTAACTAAGCTTATAACGCAATCTACAAAATCAAAAATACAAAAAAAAAAAAGAAGAAAAAAGGTGTACATTAAGGATATGTTCCATTTTAGAATGCTGTTTATGAATAAGTTCTTTTCAAAAGTTATATATCCTACTTGATTCTGTTTTAAATTTTTTTAAAAATATTTGGCTTTTACACCCTTAGTTGTTAATAATGACATGACGATATATGTGGAATGATTTATATCATATCTAATACTTTAAGATTTTTGTTTTCTTAATGTTCACTGCTTCATACAATCACCAGAATTTAATTCTATTTTAGCTTCATGTATATGATGAATGCATAAATATATTATAATAATATTTTCGTTGATCAATTTTCTATCTTTTTTCATCATCTACCACTTGACTGTTTCATATTTACTAAAACATAAAAAATAATGTACATTAAGGTTTCATCAAATGGTCGCTTCATTTCATTACATACATATTAAAACGCAAAAAATGATACATATTAAGATTTTGTCAAATGATCGCTTTATTTCATTGCATACATATTAAAACGCAAAAAATAATATGCGTTAAAGTTTAATCAAATGACCGCTTCATTTTATTGCATACATATTAAAACGTAAAAAATAATACAATTAAAATTTTATTAAATGATACACATGAATTTGATTCATTTTTAGAAATGACATACGTGAAATAATAATATTTTTAGAAATGATACACATAAAACGTCTGAAACAATATCAATTTTTAAAATAATACACATTAAGAGTTCTTAAAATAATAAATATGAAATAATAACATTTTTTTATAATATTATAGGACATTATTTCATGTGTATCATTTTTAAAACTGATATTGTGACGTATATTATTTTCAATTACAAAAATAAAACAGTCATTCAATTAATGTGTATCACTTTTATAATTTTAGCAAATATGATGAAAACAATATTAAACTAGGTATTGCTCGTGCCTAAAGGCACTACTACCATTTTTTTTAAATTAATCGTGCATTTTAATAATTTCTTTAAAACATTAAATTACTATGAATAACCAATACTAAAAAATACTAAATCGGGAAAAAAAAGGTCCAATACATAAATAATTAATTGTAACTATTAAACTTTTTTAAAAAAATTAGTAAAATTTCCTCTGTTTTTTGAATAATTTAACAATTTGACCATTTACTAAATAACCTGTAATAAAATCAATTAATGCAATATACACATGCTCTGTCTGGATTCCACAACAAAACCACAGCTCAATTAAAACCACTATAACTTTGCATGCATACATTTAAAACCCCAAGTTTGAAATCAATTGCATAAACCAATCAAAAAAATAAATAAATAATTATTCTAAGCATTAAACTTCAAAAAAAAAAAAAGCAAAATTTCACTTGTTTTTCGGATAATTTAACAATTTGACCGTTTACCAAATAACTTATAATAAGATCAATCAACGCAATCTGCACAGGCTCTGCCTAGATTTAACAACAAAAACACAACTCAATTAAAACCATCATAACTTCTCATGTATACATTTAAAATCTCCAGTTTGAAATCAATAGCATAAACCAATAAAAAAAAGAAATAGATAATTATTCTAAGTATAAAACTTTAAAAAAAAATTAGCAAAATTTTTCCTATTTTTTGAAAAATCAAACGATTTAACCGTTTATCAAATAACCTGTAATAAAATCAAGCAACACAATATACACAAGCTCTGCCTGGATCTCAATAACAAAGCCACAACTCAAATAAAATCTTCCTAACTTCTCATGCATACATTTAAAACATCCAATTTCCAATCAATAACATAAACCAATCAAAATGAATATAATGAATGAAAATACTTGAACTTCAAAATGAATAGATGAAATTTACCTTAAATATGATTGAAAAATTAATTCGCGAAGAACACTACAACAACACCTCGGGATAAAATGAGAAAACAAAAAAAGCAAAAAAATACAGAGAATAAGAGAGAGTGAGAGAGAGAGTAGAACAAATGTTTTTGTGCTGTTAACAAAAATATGCTCACAATTAAGTGTTCTAATTCTATTTTCATTATCTTTGTTTTTCGTCCACCCATCAACAAAAACCAATTCTTAATAAATGTTCAACATACCCTACATGCCCAAGCCAACCATCCAAAAAATTGCACCAAATTGTGCTAAATTCTCCCTCATACATAATAAACCAAGAAAACAGTCCCATCTATTGCATAAATATATTTATGTTCTAGGAAGAATACAAATTATTGTAGTTAAAGGTGAAACTGCGTATATAGTGACCATTGCTTATACACATAGGAAATCTAAAAAACTAATCCTATCTTGCACAAATGTGCTTTTGCTCCAAAACTTGCGTCAAATTATTAGACCAAAAAAGGCCTTTTCTTCAAATTACAAACAAAGAGTTGAAACAAAAAAGCCAATCTCTCTATTTGACCAAACTCATATACAGCATACTGCTTCCAATTACAGTGTTTAATAATAGTTCAATGTTACTTCAAGTAAAGCATTTAGAGAGAAATCTACCAAAACTCCAATGA
>JAULJZ010085746.1:0-12483 GCA_032270985.1 Heliamphora pulchella
TATCTAGATCGTTATTTAATTTCACTCAATTAAAATATAAAAAAATTAATTCCACCTCACTATTAATCCCACTTCATTACCAATCCCCCCTTACTACTAATCCAATTCAGTCCAGTCCGAATTTTCAAACGAGCTGGATTATACATATTCAGTATTTTTGGAGCAAAGTTCTATACCATTTATTAAATTACAATTCATTACATAAATCTCATTTGGCAATCGGCTTTAAGTCGAGTTTTTTTGTCTTTTTACTTAAAATTAAAAAAGCTAAAAAGTCTCATTTTTTGACTTTTACTTTTTGCCTTTTTGCTTATTAGCTTTTAGCCTTTTAATTATTTTATTTTTCATATAAAATACTTTTATATATTTTTAAAAATGTCATAACTTTTTTATTGACGTTTATTTTTTATAAAAATTATATTTTTAAAATCTGCTTGTCAAAATCTATCAAACAGGATTCATATTGAATATAAAATTATATAAAAATAAACTTATAAAAAATAGTAACAATTTCTTGATGACTTAAAGTCATTTGGTTTTTTGGCCTTTTGCCCATTGGCTTAAAGTAACTTTAAGCTAAATTTTTTTGACTTATTACCTTTTGACTTAAAATTATTTATACAAATCACCAAATAAATTTTTTACTTATTTAGTTTAAAAGTTACCGAACGAGGCCATATTATGTAAATTATTTTCCAAAATAGTGATGAATCCTAAAAAGCTATCATGTTAAAACACCTAACTATTCTTGCTCTAAAAATAATGAATAATCACTCTTCTCAATTACTCTCAGGCTTTTTTTGATTGATCGGACTAATGAGGAAATAATATACGATTCTACGTGATAAATAATTCTGTGATAAATAAATCTAGAAGACTAGTAGTGAGTGTTTGATAACTCAATTCAATACTTAATGTTGAATAAATTAAATTCGTTTGTTAACTACAATTCACATCAATTAAAATTGTAAGTACCTCTCAAAACGTAGGCTACAATTTTAAACAATTTTAAGTAACAAATCACTTATTTAATTCTAATTAAATTTGTACCTACTAACACAAAAGAATTAATGCGCACCATTTAACCTCATTACTGCCACCATCTCTACTCCACCCCCAGTACCACGTTGCCGCCACCATGCTACCACCACTCCCCCACCAATAATGCCACCACACTCACCATGTTGCCACAACCTCACCATGTTGCCACATCCTCTACCATAATTCCAACATCATTGAAGTTCTGCAACTGTCACCACTCCTACCCCACCGTGTTATTGTCACCCTTGTACTACCACTACTCTCTCACCACCATATATGCCACCACACCAACCATGGTGTCACCCCCCACCATTGTAACCCCGCCACTAGCGCCACACCCCCTACAATCACCATGTTGCCTCCACCCCTGCTGCTACCATTTCTCACCACCACCATGCCCATGCCACTGTCCGCTACTAGGTTGCCACCACTTCCATCATACTACCGTCATAACCCCACTACTGCCATAACTACCAACATCACCATGCCAAACAACCAGCACATCTACAACCAACATATTTTCACCAAGCCCACTAAGCTCCTATTAAGACCCTACCGCCTTCATAATTATCCTAAGCCACCACCTTCGTATAACTACCACCATGCCACCACTCATATTTTGTTGTTACAAACCATCACCATTACTGCTGCTGCCACCGCAACAATAACCCACCACCACTATATGACTATCCCGACCCACCACCACCATATGACTATCCCCACCATGCCGCCACTACCACCCCCAACATCCCACCACTACCACTATCACCATAGCATAAAATTTTTTTAAAAAATAAAAAATAACAAACTTTATATTTAGCTTTTTGTATATTAAATACCTAGTTTTAATTCACAATTACATTTTTAACAACTTTTTAACTAATTAAATAATTAAGCATTCAGTTTTCAGTACTTAATTTGTACTTTTTAATTTTTTTTCAGTTTTATCAACCACTACCACAGTGAATGAATTATTCGCATACCATATTTTCTTCAATAATGTATATCTTATATTTTGTGAAATTAATTATTTAATGAATATATAATTTTTTCACCATTTATTACATTCAAATAAAAAAATACAATTTAATAAAATATATAATTTAATTTTATATTTAATCCGATAAATCAAATATTCGGGCAAATATCTTGTCATCTCAAAACATATAAGGCGTTAAGCTCATATGGAAACAAACGAAAACCTGGGGACGAAGAACCATATCTTTTCACTACACAAGCCACATAAAATTGAGCGATGGTGGTAACCTCACCATCATCATCCTATCTATTCATCATCACCCATCCACGTGGCAGGAACCCATTAACTGCTTATCTCCTATCCTAATACTGTCTGCTCCCATTGCCAACAAAAAAAAAAGAAGCAGTTACAGGCTGAAACAAACTCCAAGTCTTAATTTCATACTAGCGAGAGAGAGAGAGAGAGAGAGAGAGAGAGAGAGAGAGAGAGGTTTTGAAGAGGCAAATTAATCAAACCCTTTGCATTTCCTCTCTCCTTGCTTTAGAGTTTTAAGACTTTCCGATTCAACTTTCTGCGTTTTTTTTTTCCAAATCAAGCAAATATGGAGACCGGCATCGCTTGCTGCGCCCGCGGCGCGATCCTCCCGGGCGGCGTATCTTCTCAGCACTCAACTGCTCTAGTTTCCCCACCTTCCGTTTCTCCCTCATTCAGGTCCAAGGTGCACAAATCTATTCTAGAGTTCTCATTTGAATTGTGTGTTTGGAATGCTAGTCGGCCGGTAAAGTCTTGGATTTGCTCCTTTCGATAGTCGCCGGTTGGAGTTTTCAGAGACATGGAAGATGTTTGTCGACAGAAGTCGTAAATTTTTAGTAAATATTTTAGCTTTTAACTAAAATAGTAGAAAAAAGTAATCATAGCTTATAGGTGGGTGTTTGAAAACAACTGTAATTTATTGCTAAAATTTGTAGTTGAAAGTTAAAAACTGATTTGAAAAACTTTAGCAAAAACACCCTCACTGAAAGTTTGTGTGACTTTTAACTTATGCACAAACCTGAACACTGGTTATAAAAAAAAACTGTTGTTATTGTGCACTGAAATATCTCAGTTTGGCAGCCTGACTGGCTCCTATATCTCGGATGAGAGGTGCGTGTTGTGCCCTTGAGGGACAGTATGCTGTTGTACCTTCAAGGGGTTTGGCTTCTAAATATATTTTTGTGATTGGATTCGTTCATTATGAAGAGTTTGCAGGGTTTGTTGTCCATATAAAAATGAAGTTGGTCCAATAATATATATAGTTATGTGATCGAAAAATATTTGTTTAACTAATTTTTCTTAAAATTACATTTACTATTCATTTATTTATAACTAAATGTAATTTAACTATATAGCTACAGATATTGTTTCCCCACCTTGCATTTCTCCATTATTCACCAACTCCAAGGTACACAAATCGACACTTTTGATCGTGTGTGCGTGTGTGTGTGTGTGGATTGTTATAAAGTCTTGTGTTTGCTCTATAATAATTATCCGTTCAAGTTTTCAGGAACACAAGCCTTTAACTTGTGCACAAACTGGCCTGAACACTAGTTATAAAAAAATAAAAATAAAAAACTATTGTTTTTGTACGCCGAAACATTTGTTAAATCAAAATCTAATAAAAAAAACCCGAAGAAGGTTAGTACGAGTATTTGGTGACCATGAAGGTGCAAGTTGTTATGGCAGAACAGTATATAATTAGTTTGAATAAAAAAATACAACAATTTTGAGTCGCGTTAGGGATACTTTCTTTAAGCTGATAATTGTCACGACTTAAACGAGATTGTTGTCGAGTTCAAGCAATTCATCTTCAGAATACAATATAGTCGTCACAATTGTAATAAGCAAAATTGAAGTTTTTTAATTTCATATTTTTTTCTTATGAAATTGTGCATGCAAATTGACAAAAAATATTGAAAGAAAAGAGAGAATTTGAAGTGCGTTGAATCTCTCTATTTATACATATCACAAAGAGGCATAAATGGTACGTACCTTTTGTGAAAAGAGACTACCCATTATTAATTTTAAGAAGGCACGTCTTCAATCGAAACGAAAAATTATACCTTTTTCATTTGTATTTCAATTAGTAATGTCGTTATGGGTTGTGATTCACTGCTTCTAAATTATGCAAAACCTAAAAAAATTCAAAGAATCATTGCATGATTCATACCCTCACACATGCACAACATTGTGTCATATGTGTGAGAGAAGGAATACATCATAACATATCTTAAGACCTCTCTTATTATAATCTTTACTTGAAAAAAAAATTAGAGACAATGCATTGTGCACTGCATAATATACTGCATAATATACTGTGTCTATATGGAAACTAAAAATGGTTATAAATAGCTGAATTATCATACACTGATGCTATAAATAAATGAATTAAATGAGCCTCATATAACATAGATATGCAGTGTACAAAGAGGTGCACAATGCACTGTCGCTAATTTTTCTCTTTACTTGACGATATTTGTGCTGCCATAAATATACAAGAAAAGTTTAAACTTTGTATGTAGGAACAAAGGAATTTATGACAAATACCGAACTATTGCAATCTATCTTTTCTATGCAACACAAACAAGCGTACAATTTGTGCCTAAAGTGACAAGAAAGCATTAGTGAAGAGAGTCTAGAAATTCATAAAATAGTTCTAGAAATAAATTCAAAATTTGAATTGAAGGGTTATGATTTAATTTTGTGCTTTGTGGGCTTCATTTAAAATGTATCTAAAACTTTTTATTTTGAATTCTGGGTATTTTTCTGGATTTGTAAAAGAACTGATTGGTGAATGAACAAAACTTGAAAAAGGGTAGTGAAATGAATTGCAGAGTCTGAAATCGAGCTGGCTGTTTGGGGAGTCCTTGAGGGTCATTCCAAAGGCATCAGTGAAGGTGCCAAAGATGAAGAACTCTTCCCTTGCAACCAGATGTGAGATTGGTGATAGCCTGGTGAGTTAATCAAAGAAGTGCAGCAGGTAGCAGTTATGTTTAGGGCCACTTTCTCTCAAGCTCTTCTTCATACCCTGTCTCCCTCCGCATCTCTAAGACTCCATTTTGTAGGCCCACAACTATAATTCGAACCTTTTATCTCATAGATCTAGTAAAAAGGATCATTCATGCAAAAATTTTAGGTTGATCGAACATTAATGGGAATATAAACAAGTCGCATAGACCTAGTTTGTGGGCTTAGGATGAACCCACAACCATAGTCTAAACTGTTCATCTCATAAATCTTATAAAGTATATCATTTATATAAAAATTGAACTTGATCGCGTGTTTTATTTTACAAAAAATAGACAGTTAAACCTAAACAAAATGCGATTATTTTACAAAAAAAGAATCGTCTATTTTTAAAACAAAATGCGATTTGTGTATGTACGTATCGATGTTTGGTCAAATTGAATTTTTACATAGATGATATTCTTTTCATGATTTATGAGCGAATGATTCAGATCTCGTTCTGGACCCACCCAAGCCCACAAATTGGAGTGTTGACGAGTATGGAGGAAAGGATATGAAGAGGTGCTTCTTGCCAAGCAATGGAGGATTTGAAGTTTGTAGATTACTTGAATCAAAATATGAAACACAGTCCTGGGAATGATTTGGAGAAATCATGATTAAATTGAGTTTGAAATTTTTGTAGGAAGAGTTCCTTACAAAAGCAACCCCAGATAAGGGACTGATCAGGCTGATGATGTGCATGGGAGAAGCACTCAGAACCATTGCCTTCAAAGTGAGAACAGCTTCTTGTGGAGGAACGGCCTGTGTGAACACTTTTGGAGATGAGCAGCTTGCGGTTGATTTGCTAGCCAACAAGCTCCTATTTGAGGTTAGATTTATCTATCTTCCTCTTTGAATTATTTTCCATGTTTTTCAAAACTACTTTGTGCCCATTTCATGTTTGTAGAAATGCCTAAACAAAGTTAATAGTTTGAACAAGGACTTCGTTTGTTACCATTGGGATTTAATCCTCAATCTTTGCACAAAAATGAAAGCAAATATCCATGCACAAATAATCAGAACAAAAATAAACACGGAGAACTTACATAGTTTAGCTTACACTGGCCAACGTCCACGAGCGAAATTTCACTACGTCATATATGAAAATGTACAATCTACTCTATTCTGTCAACCAGCTAGTCTCATTCATTTTTCTTCTTAACTCTTGAACTCCCATAACTATCATATTTATAGGCAAACCATAGGAGACCTAAGCCCATATAAATTATAAATCCTATGCAAATTAGGTTCCTAGTGGGTTTATATCCCCACCCCAACCCAATTATATATAAATTAGAAATAATTATATAGGCCTTGTAGAATACAAAACACACACCAACCAACACTTTCAACCGTCGAATGTGTTGTTTCCAAGTTTTTCATAGAAGGCCAGGGGGCTATAATTTAGCTTGGAAACCAGTCACAATTTTCCAACGTTTCAAATTGGAACATGATCTAGAAATTGTATTAAGCTTGAGCTGATCAAGCTCCAATTCTGGGTGTTTTGGTTAGGAATTATTTTTCAGTTTTTAGTTTATAGTTTAACAAAAAGTTAAAAAATTAAACTAGTGTGCTGATAATTTTTGATTTATATCTTCTGATTCGAAATCAACAGATACAAATTTACTGTTTGAAATTATTGTAAGTTTACAACTATATGGTGTAGCAAACATTTGTAACTTTCGTTTAAATGCATATTCACATATTTTCTGCTATAATCTGTAAATTCTTAATTTTAGCTGCACTAAACACGAACATCTCTTGAGGCTGTATTGAAGAATGAATTATAATGGCCTCAAAAATTATTTTTAGTTTCCATGATGTCCGTACTGATTCTTTCTGAACTATTGCTTATGCATTTAATTTCAGTAGATTGCTTTGCTTACAACTTTGTTCATTAACCATTTCTCATTTCTTCCGTAATATTTCTAGGGACACTATTAGTGAGATACTAAGATCAGTTGATGCCACTGTATTTATCTAATAAACGTTTATCTGAAAGATCAATATTCAAGTTCAAGCTCATGCTTTTCTGGCTTCTAAATCAAATGTATAATTTGTGTTTATAGTGATTTTTCTGGCTATTGATCCTTAGGCCTTGACTTACTCCCACTATTGCAAATATGCTTGCTCTGAGGAAGTCCCTGAACTCCAAGACATGGGAGGCCCAGTTCAAGGTTATACAGCTTCTCTGATGTGGGTTGATCTAACAGCCCGTGCTGTTGGATCATGTGGGGTCTACGTGGTAGTCTACTTTGATGATTTTAATTACTTTGATGATTTTATTTGCAATTGTTGTAGACATTAGTGTGTAGATAATTAATGTAGAAATCAAATTGATCGAATCCTAATAAGTGTCGGAACAAATCACATTTGTTTTTATAAAATGAACAGTACATAAACGGTACTGTTTATTTTTTTTAAAGACAGATGTGATTTGTTGCGCACTTAACAATATTTGATCAACTTGATTTTTCATGAATGATCTACATTGAAGTCTACAAAATGGACATTTTAGATCATCAAAATAAGACTCTTAGTGGGCCCCACATAATTGAATAACATGGTGTTATTGGGTCAACCAACAGTGGACACTCTTTATCCATTTGAGAATCACAGCATCAACCAAAAAAGAACTGTGCCATTGTTTTCTTGACCCTTTTGGTTTCTGAAATATGAACAGGAGGATTCAGTGTTGCTTTTGATCCACTTGATGGTTCTAGTATTGTTGACACAAACTTCACAGTTGGAACCATCTTTGGGGTGTGGCCTGGAGATAAGTTAACTGGTATAACAGGGAGAGATCAAGTTGCGGCAGCCATGGGTATTTACGGGCCTCGAACTACCTATGTTCTTGCTCTTAAAGACATCCCTGGCACCCATGAGTTCCTTCTTCTTGATGAAGGTTTGTTTTGAACATTGTTAACAAACTTCAATTTATTCATTTTCTGTCACTTGATTTTGTGAATTCTCATTGGCTTTTCTTTTCAAATACAATGTTCTGTTTCTATTCAATGAAGGGGTTCGTGCACATGGTGCCAAAATTTATCTGTTACTTTTTGTTATGTTTTAGTGTCTTGAATCCAACTCGTACTACTCTATGATCAGTTTAGGATCCGTTCGACCTCATTAATGGGCAAATAGTGAGGTACTCGTTTTATTATATTGGGTATTTTTTTATCCAATCCGTCTTAGAGTTTCCTATATAAAGGGTCCATGCAGTCTCTAGGGTTTGTTGTGCGTAAGAGGAATAGTTATTGCCGGCTTCTTGTATTGTCCTTCTTTATAGTGATTCCTTTGCCGAGATTCGTTTTTGAGCATACCAAACTACATAAAGCCTTTATGTAGTCATAAAACTCTCTCTAAACCAACTGTCCATTGGTGGTCAGGAAAATGGCAACATGTCAAAGACACAACAGAAATTGGTGAAGGAAAGATGTTCTCTCCAGGAAATTTGAGAGCTACGTTTGACAACCCGGACTATGACAAGGTTACAATTCTTTTTAGAACCCTTTCATCAGCATTTGCTGTTCTCTTTTTCCATTTTTAGAAATATTATTTCTATTTTTTTCATTTTAACCCTTTCTTTTTTCTTTTTTCTTTTTCTTCTGTTTTTGGGGATTGTTATTGCCAAACTAAGAAACATTCTGAATTTCTAAACCTTTTCAAATTTGAGCAGCTGATCAACTACTATGTACGGGAGAAATACACGTTGCGGTACACTGGAGGAATGGTGCCGGATGTTAACCAGGTCTTTCATCTCTTCATAATCATCTATTCTAACTTCAATTACAGTTCCTCACAAGATCAACCAACTTGAGCTGGCTGGCTAGCTAGATGCATCGAGTAAAGTTCTACATATTGTACCAGACAAAGTTTTGATTTTCTCTTAGTACAGTATGCAGTGGTACTCGTGAAATACTGGGTACTATTTGAATTTATCTCTATTATACATATTTTTTTTTAAAAATATTCTAGAACAACAAATAATTTAGTATGTCATAATATTTATCTTACATAATATTTTGGTTAATTAGTATAAATTTAATTTTTTGTTTCAGTATCTATGATGAGATAACTAACATAAAAGAGAAATAAATTTAATATTTAATTTTTTTTATGATGAGCTGACATTGATTATTTTAGAACTCTCTCTCTCTCTCTCTCTCTCTCTCTCTCTCCTCTCTCTCTCTATGTTTGAAGCTTGAGAAAAAATTGAAAAATAAAAAGAGAAAGAAGAGATAAAAAATTAACTAATTTAGACCCGTACGTGTCTGGTATTTTTCAGTACCGCCCGGTATTTTCCGGTATTGCCGGTATCGAACGGTACTTATCGGTGTTTTAGGCAAAACGGAGTTAAAGTGGGTTGTGTATAAGGGTACATATCATTCTAGACCTGCCGGTACAAAATGGCATTGATACCATTCGCATTGAAAGCTGATCATGTGAATGCAACCATGAACCATTCTCAAAAACAAAACAAAAAAAGAAAAACCAATTTCTTCTTGCTGTTTTTGTCTGCAGATCATTGTGAAAGAGAAGGGTATTTTCACAAATGTGACATCCCCATCTGCAAAAGCCAAGCTGAGGCTGCTCTTTGAAGTGGCTCCTCTTGGGTTCTTGATAGAGAAAGCCGGGGGATACAGCAGCGATGGAAAACAATCGGTGCTAGACAAAGTGATCGTTAGTCTTGACGATAGGACTCAAGTAGCTTATGGATCAAAGAACGAGATCATCCGATTTGAAGAGACACTATACGGCTCTTCCAAGCTCAAGGCTGGCGTGCCGGTCGGAGCCGCGGCTTGAGCTTAACTGCTTGTGTTTGTATGCCTTTTCTTTCTTCAGGAAAGATTAAAATTGAAGTCACTTCCTATACAAGTTTGTATGATAGTTGAAGATGTACTCAGTTATTGGCTCAACAAAGGTTATCAGTTCACAAGGTTGAATTCTCATTGAGATGGAAGATCAAGCAGCACCCATGTATGTTCTTTGATTGCACATCTTTTTTCCTTTTTTTTTTATTATTTGCCTGGAAAACTCTAGGGGCAGAAAAATGGCAGTGGTGTCATTTTTCTACCTGTAGGCTAGGCAACGTCTAGAAAGATGGTGTGACGGTAAAAAAATAGCACCGCCCCAGCACATGGGGTGGGTGGTGTTATTTTTCTACCCGTAGACTAGGCGCCGCCTAGAAAGATAGTGTCACGGTAGAAAAATGGCACCGTCCCGACGCCTAGGGTAGTGTCATTTTTCTACATGTAGATTAGGCACCACCTAAAAAAATGATGTCACACTAAAAAAATAGTACCGTCCTGGCACCTGGGGTGATGTCATTTTTTTACCTGTAGGTTAGGCACTGCCTAAAAAGATGGTGTCACGGTGAAGTGTCGTTTTTAAGGGAAAAAAATTGCGCGCCAGGTAGGGGTCGAACCTACGACTTTCTGCTTAGGAAACAGACGCTCTATCCACTGAGCTACAGGCGCATTTAGTTGTTAGCCACAATAATTACAGTAGTAACTATATCTAATTTCATTGCACATTTTCCTTCAAATTCTTATCCTAATGGTAATTTCCATTCAATTGTTGGGAACACTTGGTAATATTTCCTAAACACGAAAATATGATAAATAGAGAAATAATAAAATTTTCCATATTTTGTTCCAAAACTGAAATAAATTACTTTGAAAAGTTTTTAATGATACTTAAGCTTATTAGTGCAACTCCTAACCAATACAAGTAGGGATAAAACAAATTTAAACAAGCTAAGTAATTGGTTATTGAAACTTCACCAAGAAAAAGGAATGATTACGATAAAAAATAATTTATCGATCTTTCTGTTTCAATACAATTGTCTTTAGATTCTTATATTTTGAAATTCTCACACGATCTAATAACTTTCAATACATTAAAACAGAGATACAGATAATTTTTGAATCGAAAAATTTCAACTCATAATTAACAAGTTTTTTAGAAAGATTTAGATGGTCACGTATATTTTTGAACCCTTCTCTTTATCAAGTCTCTACAACCTAATAGCATTGAGGTCCAGGTTAGTTTATTATTTTATCTTGTTGGGCTCAAGTGGAGCTTAATAAATTGAACATTATCTTCTCTAATTTGACTTATTTTGTTTTGAGTTTCAATTTTCCAAAAAAAAAACCTTTGTACATCATTTTTTTCCTTTTAAAATTTCACCGTTAATATAAATTATAAATTTGATAAAAAAAAATCTATTAAAAAATCACTAAAAACAAAAGAGATTCCGAAAATAATCCAACTATGAGCCTTGGTTATCCATTATGCTGCAATTAGATTGCTGAGGAAAGATTTAGAAAAGGGATAGAAAGGAAATATATAGACATTTTCTTTAAAGGGAAAATTGAAATTCGTGGAGATTCAAGCCTGAGCTGAATCCTATATTGATAATTTAGATTATTTATTTTGTAAATTTATTTATAAAATATTTGTACAAAAAAATCAATCTTTGTTAAGGGACTAAACAAATTACGTTTTTAGGCCTTTAATAATATTCAATCTAACTAATTTTTGTATGAATGGATTATATATTGGTATTTATTAAACGAATAATTTAAATTATCAAAATGAGACCTAGGCATACCCAATAACACCCTGCCTTTCAAATTGAAATAAAAAAGATAAATACTTATAACTTAACTATACCACGTGGTTCGTGGTTCACCAATTCTCTTACTTTGGACATGCAACACTATCCATCAAAAAATGCCTCCCTAGGAATAACAATTATTGGTACTCTCAAACATCCAATTACATAGTAAAAAACATTCTACTTAAAACAATATTGACCCATATTTGTTAAGTAAAAAAAAAAAACAAAAGTGACTCACTTAATGTATATTATATATTTTTATTTATTAAAAATACCTCGTAAATAATCAGACATGTCTAATAATTTTTTTCCTAAGAAAGGCGTTGACACAATACACACTTTTCCAGAAAAAAAACCAAAAAACAAAAAAATAAAAAACCTGTAGTCTCCAACACCAACAAAACCTTTAAAAAGAAAGGAATAATAGCAAAAGAAGAAGAGGAGGAAATTTAACTTTAATGCTTAAACCTCATTATTATGACGTGAAGAGGTAAAGTTGTCAGCAGAAAGTAGAGATAACTAATAGCCTTTCTTAGAGATAATTAATAGCCTTTCTTGACATCTTACAATTATGTTTTTACTTCTAATTGTGTGCAAAAAATACATGCCCATCTTCCCACTCTTCATCTTTGGACTTCAAATGCCAATCTCTCTAAGTTAATTACCAGGTGGAAGAATCAAGAGCTCAACAATTATTGCCTCCAAATTGTTTGATTTTGAAGTTCTGTGACAGTAGCATAGGACATAGGAGGAATAACAATGGCATTCACTAGGAAATACAGAAGTAGAAAGGCTC
>JAULJZ010085757.1:0-12482 GCA_032270985.1 Heliamphora pulchella
ATTTATATAGTCAGTATAAAATTAATTACCCCAAATATCCCGTTCAATACACACAAAGTGTACTGGCACAGAGAGTCAAAACAATAGACGATACTATTATCTGTTTCCCGTAACCAAGACAGGTCCACTAAAACTCTATGCCACAGTCGTACCGATAGTATAACAATTTTCATCTAAACTGTGAATATAAAACTTATATTCTGCAAGAACTTAAAATCTGATCTTCTGTGTGTAAGCCGTACTCTACATACCAAATTAAATACTATACAGAATATTGGACATCTATACATAACAAAGAAATGATATGTATACATTGCTCATAAAGATTCTCATTAAATGAAAAATTAATTTTATTAAAATAAAATTAAATACTAAAAACATGATTTTCAGTATACCAACCCTAACAGTTGGATTAATGGGTTGGATTTTATGAAAATTTCGAGTTTTCTAATTAGAATGGAAATTTTGAACAAAGGGAGTGGATGCTTGAAGGTTTTCTTGAATGTTTTATTTAAAGCTAATTAAATCTATGCATGTAAAAAAGGGAGTTGTGAATCATTATAACAGAAACGTGTGGTTTCCAAGTAAAGACAACTTACCTTGAAGAGTGGGAAAAATCTTAGGCATCTTATGAGAACATTAGTTTGATTCTAGATTGTAGTTTGTTTCCATGAACACTTGACACAATTGGAACACAAGGGAATTTTCATTTATATAACATTCTTGTCATGTGATCGAACTACACTAATGTTAAGATAATGGACAAAAATTAAAGAGTTGGATTATTTCTCTTATTGTTAATGCATTAGCTCATGAGTCACGGGGGTTGAGTTGAATTTTGGGTTATCTGCTTGTTATTATGGATGTGATGAAAATTTAGAGATTTGAGATTGTGTATTCGAACTAAGTTGTGTGTATGTTTTAATGGAATGATTCGAGAATGTCGATTCCAATTGTAAACAATGGCGTAATTATGTTACATGAGTTTGAAGAGAAAAACCGAGATTATGATTTGTGAATGAACAACTTGAGTTGGTGTGTGAACTAATGGTATGAAATTAGAAATCTAGAAAATCGTTGGATGACTTGAGTATGCTTGGGTTGTAATTAACCTTTAAATTGATGGACCATGGAATAGGAATAAATTATCACGACAGTTTGAATAAGAGGTGATGAGGATCATTTAAGGCCTAATAATGTATTGAGGACACTTTTGAATGAACAAGAATCGAGTCTTTGAATTTAGTTTGTTAATTTTCTATTATTTAGTTTTCTTAACGCTTTAATTCGTAGGCCGTCCGGCATCAAGAGGTTAATGTTGAACATGAGACATAAGTTGAGATTTTCTATTTCCATTCTTGATTTGAATCAAGGTTGAACACGATTTGCATGTGTATTGACCAAGGCCTTGTGAATTGATGAACCATGAATTATAATTAACTATATGATCCAAGTTGGTGAATTAAGAACAAAATGATGAGAATCCTTGATTGTGTTAAGATGAAGTTACTTGGGAAAAAATGGCATGGCTAATGGATGAGAACCGAATTGAACTTGTGTAAGATGTACACTGTTGAACGAGTGAAATGGAACCAATAAGTGGAATAACTACATGTAAATGGTTGGTATTGATTCGGTATCAGGTCGCCTCCCTAGTGTTCCTGCGAAAAACCGAAATGGTTGGTATTGATTTGGTATCGGGTCGCCTCCCGGGTGTTCCTTCGAGAAACCAAAATGATTGGTATTGATTTGGTATCGGGTTGCCTCCCTGGTGTTCCTTCGGGAAATTAGAATGGTTTAGTATCGGGTTGCCTCCCAGGTGTTCCTACGGGAAACCGAAATGGTTTGGAATATAATTAAGTTGGGCTTGAATTGGTCCTCGGTGCAAGACTAGAAACTTGCACAAGCTAGGTGCTGTTCCCATTGCATTAATACCCAAAAATTTGTGCTTTGGGTGTCGTGTTCCCTCAGGCAAGGCCTGTAAAACGAGCTAGAGTATATGATTGGTATGCTTGTGTCTTGGATCCTATGAGATAAATAGTTGTTGGTTTGAGAAACGATGAGTTTAAAAGAAACTGAATTGTGTAACTGGTAGTCAAGGCATTTGACAAATACAGAAAGATGGTTGTGAAATTTGAGAATAATGTAAAGATGTGAAAGAAATATACTAAACATATTAGACTGATTGTGATTAATGTAGTATTGGCTCGGTAATAAATTAATGAGATAAAATGAGAAACGTGAGCGAAGAAAAGATGATATGAAAGGAAGCTAATGGTTAAAGGACAAATGAATAATTGTAAATTGATAATATAATGGAATGATGTTAAGTTAAACAAATGGGATAATAGTTTGAGATTTCTATAGGCTGCATCCGATGCCAGTTCATTGGTTATGATACGGTTCGGTGAGAAAATCGGGTAATGAGAAAGTAATACGAATAACGTGAAAGAACGGAATGTTTTGAAAAAGGCTCAATGATTGTAAATGATGAAATAAATGATTGATGTGCAAGAAAATAAATGAATGAATAAGATAAATTTGTTTGCGTGAGGATGTGCGTGTGAACAGATAACGAATTGGTGAAACTTGCATTTTTACTTTGGTTGCGCACATCACACCTCACAAATTATGCTTAGCATTTGAGTTAGTCTTTATCCTACGAGCTTCAGCTTATGTTTGTGTACTGAACCATCATTTCAAGTTCCGAAGATCAGGGGTGATAACAAGGCAGAGGGTGCATTTTGGAAAGGCTAGAGGAAGGATCTAGTGTTTTTGTTTTGTGTTATATTTGTACATAGAATCAAAGTGGTTGAATGTGAATGATATGAAAGTTAAAGTTAAATATATGTTGTCAGATATTCTTTAGTGGTTTTGTAAACAAACTTCTGAAACTTGGTTTATTCGATTCGAATCTTTTGAATGCATAATGAAAGGAAATTTTTTTAATGTTGTATTGCAGCGTAAATGTTAATGTTTTGGAAAGTTATTGATGGATATAGTTCCTGCATGGTATGACTTGGGGTTTAGTTCATGGACTCGGGTTTGGGTCGTGACATGTCGATCCTCGCACGACCTTAAAATGCCCCTTTTGACCCATCAATCCTCCTCATGACCTTAAACTGACTCGTCGGTCCTTGCACGATCTTAAAATGCCCCTTTGAACCATCAATTATCCTCATGACCTAAAACTAACCTTAACCATAGTAGTCTCTTTGAGGCCTTAGAAGACTAGGCATACCTCTTCTAAGCCCAAGATGACTAGGCATACCTCTTTTAAGCCCTAGATGACTAGGTATACCTCTTACAAGCCCTAGAGGACTGGGCATACCTTTTTCCAAGCCCTAGAGAACTAGGCATACCTTTTTTCCTAAGCCCTAGTGCGTTAGGCATCCCTAGTTATTTACGAGACATTGTCTAGGTCCTAAGTTCGTGAGACGATTCTTAGGTTTGCCAGGTCCCAGTGTTCTAAGCACCCTAAGCCTTGCTCCCCAGGCACCTCTAAGTGGAGTTCTTAAAAGGTTTGAATTTTGGTTACTTCTTCAGGTTCTGACTCGACCCTTTGACGTTCCTATGATTTGCATCATACCTTGTACCTGCACCATGTTTTGTATCTGTCATGCACCATAATTAGCCTGTTTGCATCATATGCATTGCCCCACGAACTATAACCAGTCTGATCCCTTACAATGGGGTACGTAGGAAGCTTGATGGAAATTCAGGTTCAACCATGCTTTTTCTGCATGTTTTGTTTGTGCCTAAGATTGATGGCATGTTCAATCGATTTGTCTCTGGAGTTTTGACATTTACTTGTACCACGAGTTGCTGTAAGCTCTGTCAAAGAGGGATAACTGTAGACACCCCAATTTGACCAAGCCGAATCTTAGGCACTCATCTCGAATGTACTCCAATGACGAAAAAAATGAGTTATGCTCAGAGTTACTCCCAAGCAAGCAAAATCCCGAATTCGACTCAAAACCCAAGAAAACCACAAGAACCCCTCAGGTCGTGACATTCTTATCCTCACGACCGCCACATTTTTGAAAATCCTAGAACATGCCGTGTCCTTACTCTCACGGCCATAACCTTTTTGAAAACCCTAAACCAAGCCGTGATTTTCTTTGTCACGACCATTGCTTATTTATCTAGGTCGTGACTTTTGAAAGTCATGGCTTTTCTTTTTACCACCATAAAGGTAGCGACCTGTGCAATACAAAAGTAAAAAGATAGCGGCCGTCATTTTTACCCCTTTTTGGATAGGTGGCAGCATTCTAGAGGGTGTTTGGTCTCCCACCTTGCCTATAAATAGGCGTCATTTTTGCACAAAAAAAGGAGAAATCAACCTAGATAACAAAACTCTGCCAAAATCCATTCCTACCCGATATTCTGACATTCATCCCACACTTCCCGACCTTCGTTTGTGTTCTTGCTTCCCTCGGAGGAACTCTTGGAGTACGTATATTAGATCGGAGGTGTCGTATTCTCACCACCGAGGAGCTATTCGAGTTGGATATTCACATGAGGTAACCTTAAGATCCTGTGACTCTTCTTAAACCCTCATTCTCTTCCCCCGAGGGTGTCATGGATAAGGTTTCCATTGTTTCGTTGATTGTTTATCATTCATTTCAATAAAAATAGTTATTTCTTTTAAGTTTTCATTACTAGTAGTATCTTTGTAGTTTGTAATTTTATATATTCACATTTGTTTGTATTCTGTTTTGATGCATACAAGCACACTAAACACATTAGAAGTTTATTGGGGTTCTGAAACATCACGGCCGTAACTTTTTATGTCATGGCCGTAGGTTCCGTTAAAACCATAGTGACGGCCGTGCCTTTTTTTTATAAGAGCCGCTACATTTATGCCTCTTTACATGATGGCCGCAACATTTTAATGTTACGGCCGTGACATTTTTTTAAGGCCAAAAGTGCTAAACCCCTTTTCAAACCCCTCTGTTATATGTTTATTTCAAATTTATACATTCTTTTGTTGTTCTGTTTAATATTTTCTCTTTTGATACCTCTCTCTATCCTTCTGTTGGGTAAAGGGTGACAGATCTGGCCTAGATCTAGTGGGTCTTGGTCTCCATTCCACATACCCTCATTTTTGCATGTTTTTGAGGTTATGTAAATGTTACGGCCGCCATCTTTTCCTTAATATTTGTCACAGTCGTCATCTCATTTGTTACGATCGTGTAGTGTTTAAGAGATCAGTAGCATGGAAATATGTTTTAAGTTCTCTAGCATTCATTCTTTGATATCCTGTATATTTCGTTTTGAATTATTGCTTGCATTGAGGATACAGAATGGTAGGTATAGCTTAAAACCAATAGGTTATAGTATCTGTCCTGCATATCCTATCCATTTGAGCCTATTTCAAGCCTTATGCAATGCATATGGCCTTTCTGGACCTCCTAAAAACCATAGCCGCAACATTTATATGTGACGGCCGTGAGATAGTTTTATTATGTTTCTCACAGTAACCCTATTTATGTCACAACCACCTTGTTTGTGATTATATTTGTTACGGTCGCAACATTTATTGTTGTAGCCGTGAGTTTTTGTGTATATTCGGTAGCTCAAAATAGTATTTTGATACTTTCTATTTTGTTCTGTATAGCCTGTTTATAGCATGTTAAAAATTGAAACTTTGTTGCACGCCGCTTAGGTCTTTATTTGTTTATTTTACTGCTCACTCGCCTGCTTCTCGTTTTGCTTTGCTCAAACTGTACGTGTGGTATATCTAGAAATGACAACCAAATTGCAAGACCCTGAGAATCGTAGCTAGGTTTTTCTTTGTTGTTTGCTTTTGTTTAAACTCTTTTCAACCTCTCTTTCTATATATGTTACCGTTAAAAAATTTAAAATAAGAACCAACATTAACAAAGTAGAGGTCAACCTCACGGTTGGGTGAGAAGGGTGCCTAACAACTTCCCTTCTCGTACTTTAACCCCCGAACGCTCTTTTTCTCTTGTTACGTTTCTTTAAAAGACCTGCATCCTTTTTTTGTTTTTCTTGTTTTTTCTCAAAAATCAAGTGGCGACTCTATTTTCTTAAAAGCGTGCTCGAATATCTTGGATTTTCTTGTTTTAAAAAATAAGACATTTTTCTAAAAACGATAGATACCCAATGCACCGTTCCCCCGCCTCGAAAACACCCGCATTATGCGAGTCTGATTATGGAAAAAATGTTTGGAAAGGATGTTAAGGAAGGCAACGGAAGTCAAGAAGGATTCAAAAGGTGCAAGTTTTAAAGTGCTTCAATAGCTAAGAATTTTGGATTTAAAGGAAATCGATCGAATGGGGGAGCGTCAGGTTATACGGAGGAGACAAAAAAACTTATACTTGTTTTAGGTGTAGGGCCACTGGTCAATCTAAGAGGGATTATTCGAAAGTCAGACGAGAGATCGTTCGTTACTACCGTGGTAAACTGGAATACATAGTCTTGCAGTGCGTACATTCAAGAATATCAACACAATCGTCTAACAGAAGCAGAAGGATGGGGTATAGAGGACCAACTGAGAGCATACCAGACAAAGGAACAACTAAGGATTTCAGAACGAGTATCGACCATAACAAAATAAGATGCATAATCTACACCTGTCACGGTGACAGATATTCTTATCGTTTTCAATAGAAATACGTTTGTTCGAATAGATCTAAGATCAATACATTCGTTCATAACACTCACTCTTTGCTAGTAGATGCTATAACGATTGAACCTCTTGACTGTGTGATATTAATCAATACACCAATAGAAAAGGAAATGTTAGAGCAAAGTGTGTACCAAAACTGTTTGAGAGATTAAGAGATAAAGACATACTAATTGGTTGGATGCCATTAAGTATGGTAGGTCTCGACTTAATACTTGGGATGGTTTGGTTGTTATAGTACCATGCGTTGTCAGGTACCCGGGGAGATGGAATTTGTATTCCAAGAGATAGGAGTGAAGTTTGTTTTTTCTTTAAAAAAAAATTCAAAGTTGTTATAAAAAGGGTTGCCATGGTTTTTGACACTGGTAGTTACTATAGAGTTGAGAAGGAAAGAACTTTTGAGATGCTAGTTGTTTGCGAGTTCCCATATGTATTTTCAAACGATTTATCTGAAATATCCTTAGAACGAGAAGTTGAGTTTGCAATTGATCTATACCCAGGTACGATGCTGATATTCTTTCCACCTTATGGAATGCCACCTGTTGAGTTACGAAAGTCGAGGGAACCGTTGTAATAGTGGTTGGATAAATGTTTCATCAGACCAGAGTCTCACGTTGGGGTGCACCTGTGTTGTCTGTAAGAAAGAAGAATAGAACTCTAAGAATGTGTATTTGATTATCGTCGGCCAAGTAGAATCACTATTAAAGAGTAAATATTCTATGTGTTGGGTAGATATTTTGTTCGATTAGTTGGAAGAAAATTGATGAAATTAGTTAAGGATTATAACCATACAATCCATTTATTAACTAGGGTAGGCCAACATAGTGGCAGTTACACTAAGACGAAAAGTGTTAGGAAAGTATAACACATTTTTTAGCAACGCAAAGTAATTCTTTTTCTAGAAAGCGGTTGATTGAAACCAACCTTATGGTAGGTAAGAATGAAATTCATGAGAAACTCATAGTGAAAGGATAATCTTGCTAAGACCAACTCCGAACTGTTAAATGATCGAGTAGTTAGGTAGATAAAGTAGTGTCAGAGGCAAACGTTAAGGGCAAGATGGGTTGAAAGCAGGTTACCTTGATTTTCTAAGGGAGTAATGCTTTCTGGGCGACTATGTATAGATTGGCTAAGTCAACATAGTATCTAATCGTTGAGATAAACTTTTTTCTATGGATCAGGTAGCATGTATACATTTTTAACAAGACCGTTCACTTTCATACCATTCATCCTTATGATTGTTTGTCTTTATACCGACCATCTCCATGGGGTGCTAGTTTCGTTGGTAGTAGATTGAGATCCTTATCTTACGTTTAGATTCTGGCCAAGTCTTGCAAGAGGCATTGGGGAATTAGTTTTAAATTCTTTGCATGGCTTTCTGTTCGTAAACATATGACCAACCAAAAAGGATGATTCAAACTTTGGGAGATGTGCCCCAAATGTGGATTCTTGACTTTTCGAGAAGTTGAGAGGAAAGCTCGTTGACCGAATTCATTATAACGATATTTTCTGGTCAACCGTAGGAATGGCCTCTTATGAATCATTGTATGGTAGAAGATGATGAAGCCCAACTTGTTGGAAGAAAGTTGCTCAGACCCAAGATCCTTCAAGTCACTACAGACAAGATAAAGTTAGTGCGAGAGAGATCAATGCAGTTACAAGGCAATAGAGACACTATACGAATAATTGTAGACGCGACCTGGAATTTGAAGGAGTTTGAAATAGGAGATTTTGTGTTCTTAGAAATATCGCCTTGGGAAGGAAGGAGTGATGAGAATTGGAAAGTTGAGTCCTTGCTGCATTGGACCGTATGAGATTCTCTAGAGGAAGGGTAACACGGCGTATTGGTTTACCCCACCACAGGGGTTGTAAAAAATTACACGATATATTTCTTGTCTTGATATTGAGGTAATATATGCCTGACATTTCTCATGTCTTGAGAATACAACTTGTCAACCTCCAGCTCGATCCTACGTATGAAAGGAGCCGACACGAATACTAGATATAAAAGAACAAGCTCTACAAAGCAAAGTTATTTCGATAAGGTAAAAGTGATGTAGCGTAACCTTTCAGTTGAAGCAATCACCAGGGAACGGGAAGGGGATATGCGAAAGTAGTATCTATATTTTTTTTAAATAAGGGTAAGTAAATTTTGAGGACGAAATTTATTTAAGGAGGTAGATTGTAATAACCCGCATTCTCGAAACTAATATAAATGAAAATGTGAACCGAAGATAGTCAGTACGTTAGCTATGGAAAAGAACTCTGAACATAACTCCTTGGAGAAGATCTAAACTAAACATAGAGTCTTCTTAAACCTGAGAATTGGGATGAGCTAAACTTAGTGTTGGTTTAAAGTTACAAAGTTGGAAGCCCAAGTCCTTAAGCCCAATAAAGAAAAAAATAGTAAGTTTGGCACAAAGGTTAGCTAAGGCCGATTTCTTCACTCATGCCCAAACACACACAAGGTCCAAGACTAAGAAAGAGGCCCAAGTAGGAAGAATGACCCAACTCAAGTTAGGCCCAAATTATTTAATTTAGGCCCACAAAATTAAAAGAAAATCTATGGATCAAGCCTAACTCAAAAATCCAAGAAAAAGCCCAAAATTCAATATATGAATTATTAAATACAAAAATCAAATATTAAAATATAAAAAAAATAAAAAAGAAATAGGACCCATGTGGCTAGCCACCTTGAAAGGTGTGCCAAGAAAGTACAACTTTTGTACTTTTGGTAGATTTGTGAGATATCTTGGAGCCCAAGCAAGATTTGTACTTTTTGAAATTTTTTTTGTATAAATTTAGCAGTTTCAGATAGTTTTAATATTTTTATATTCTACAAAATTAATTCTAAAATAAAATCTTGATTCTAAAAAATTAAGTTGCACACATTAATCACTTTTTGTGTCAAAATATCTTTTCGGATATTTTGGACACATTTTTGCTCCTTTTTAGCTGAAAGAGTTTTATTCAGCTAAAATCTTCCGAACTTCTCATCATTTATCTCTTGACAACACATCAGCATACAAGGCTATAATTATGAAATTAGTCCCTAGCCTATTCTAATTAATTATCAAACAAGTCCATGAAAATTACACACTAGATCCTTCCTCAAGCTTATAAATAGAAGGCCAATTCCTCCATTTTCCCTTGTTCAAATTTCAGTCAAGAGGGTTCCTAGAGAGAGAAAGTGAGTTCTTGGAGAAGGAGAAGAAGAAGAAGAAGAAAGAAGGAAAAAACGAAGGTTGATCCCGAAGGGCTAAAGCTTAAATCCTAACTTCTATAGATCAAGAATTCAAGGTAAGCACACCTAGAACTATCTTTAATCTTCTCTTCTAGCCCATCTCTACAACAGTTAATAAGATTTAAAGACCTAAGAACAAGATTAGAAATAAGAAGGTTCGAAAATAATCGAATAGGAGATAGCCTAGTGGATATGGTTGGAATGACGTCTTGCGTTTTGTTTTCTTTTCTATGAGTTAAACAAGTATGTTATGAGGATGTTTAGACCCCTGGAGTATACTAGTTTTTGATGTTAAATAACATATATGGACCCATAATACAAGTTAAACAATGATAGGAACAAGTCTACCGAAGAAAAACCAAGAAAAAGCCACCATTTTCAACTTACCCGAATTCTTTGTGGGACCAAATAGTGTCTTTTTCAAAATCTGTTTTTACTAGAACTTCATGAGATTATTATTAGTATGTGTGATTTTTGGCAAAGCCCTAAATAATGTCTAAGTACCCGAAACATAATTTTTATCCTTTTATGCTAAATGAGTAGAAAAAAAGCCCACTTTACCGATTTTTAGAAAATTCCAGAAAACTCTCCTCATGTCAAGCTTTATAACCAGAGTTAGATTTTTTAGTTATCTTTCATCTAAAATTTATTTGGAGTGATTTGACCGTGCAGTGTTTCCTAAAACTCGTTTTTATGAAACGACGTCGTTTTTGGACTTTTTTTGTTCAACGAATTTGACCCTGTTTAGAAGCAACTCTCGGCTTAGCCTTCTTCATAAAAAATATTTCTGACATGCATATCTATTACGCCGTAAAAGTTTGTAGTAAACAAAAGACATTTAGTATTTTAAAAGTATTTTACGATGAGACAACCAGATTCTGAATTTTTGGTTAATAAAGATGAGCAATGCTTAGAAAGTGATTTAATTGCCATGAGTGAGTCCAAGTCTTAGCAAGTGGTTATTTGGCTCCAAGAGATAATAAAACATCATAAATAATGAGTTTTTCTTTGAAGACTTAAAAGAATAAGGTTTGGGCTATCAACTATTGTCAGACCCTGTCCCGTTTTAATTTTTGTAACGCTTCGACGTGCTGTTTATTGTTTTTACAATAGCACGTTTATGTACGTTTTATGCATGTTCGAGTTTAGAAATGCATGTTGGGTTGGATACTAGGACCGTTGTGGGTTGTGGTGTGAGGTTTAAAAAAAAAGATATTTTCGTGGCCTATAAATATCTAGCCTTAAATATTTTGGTGGAGATATTTTTCCAAAGCTTGGGGGCTAAGTTTTCTTTTCCAAACAAAAACCTCTGCCTTCTCTCTAGATTTTCTTGGGGCCCAGGCTTTTTTTTTGGCGATCGAGTAGCGGATCTTTACTATCGGCATCGAAGGCTACGCGTTCATCCGAACGGAATTTCGTTTCGACGAAGTTTGTTTTTCACGAATTTTGAGACGTCGAGTTTTTAACTCAACGAGATAGGATCCTAGACTATCTTGTCTTTAAAGGGTGCTACGTACAATTATATGTGTTTTTACCGTTTAAAAATACATGAAAAGTTGGTTTCTGTTTCAAAAAGTTGGATTTTGGTTTAAAATCGCTTTTGGGTTGATTTCGATTGGAGGAAAGGGGGTTTGAGGCTTTCCTTTCAGTGTATCTTTGTTGTTTTGGGTTTGTGTATGCCCATGGGTTGAAAAAGAGGTGTTTGGATGGTTTAATTTGGAGTTGAGAAGTTGTTTCCGTAGCTTGGGTTTGATTTTCACCATCGCCTATAGCTTATTCTGAAATTTGAGAATTTTAAGTTTTTGTGTTGACACCTTTTTCTATTAGTGTCGACCCTTTTTCCTTATGTGGTGTTGAGCACGCTTCAGTAGCTATTACGTTGAACTCTCTGTTCTTTTGTGTCGACACCATTTGTTGTTGGTGTCGACACCTTTTGTTGTTGGTGTCGACACATTTTCTGTTTGTGTCGACACAATCTCCTTATGTTGGTGCTAAGTATTCTGTTATTATTTGTGTCGACACAATTTCTGTTGGTGTCGACACATTTTGTCACTGGTGTTGACACTTTTATGTTTGTGTCGACACATTTTCTACTGCTGTTTGTGTTGTTACTCTCGGTTCTTTTGTGTCGACACCTCCGCTGTTTGTGTCGACACCTCCGCTGTTTGTGTTGCCACCTTTTCTGTTTGTGTTGACACTTTTCCTATTGGTGTCAACCCTTTTCTTCCTTGTATGAGAAGGAGAGTTTTGAGATTTGGGTGAGTTGTAAGAACCCTTGGTTTACTAAAATGTGAATGTTATATTTTATGTTTAAATCATATTTGTTTGGATAAAAATTATGTTTTGGCTTTTTCTTGGTTTATTACATGATATGGACTTGTGGATGTTCATGGTTTTCAAAAAGGTTGTTTTGAAACCGGAGGAAATCGTGAGAAAAACGTGTTTTGGAGGTTTGGAGCTAACCCTCGGGTTGAGTCTCCGCTTTTAAACGTTTTGTTGGAAACGATGTAATATTTTGAAATGTTTTGTTTGATCTCCATGTTGATGGATGGATCTTTATACATGTTTAATGTATAATTGTAAAAT
>JAULJZ010085768.1:0-12482 GCA_032270985.1 Heliamphora pulchella
CGAGAGTCTATAGTTGTTACCTTTGTCGGTGTGGCAGAGTTGGTACATAGGATCACATTTATTTTTATCATGTCCCCTCGGTTGCGTGTCCCAAGTGGAGAATTCTGTGTTGTCGTTTTATTTTCTTCGGTTGTGTGTTTTGAGTGGGAAAATAATGTTTTGATCCCGGTTGTGTGATCCGGATGAACAAAATTAGGGTTTTGATCATTGTGTTTTACTGTTTTTCCTTAACTGTGGCATGATATCTATCAGGATTATATGCATGGTTTCAAGGATGGAAAGTGTGAAGTTTTCAGGATGGAAAACTTGTGATTTTTGAGAGAAAAACCTTTTTGGCTTATGTGGTCGAGTTAGCTCCCACCATATGATTGCATGACCTGTATTACAGCTTTTCAGTCTATTTTTTATTAGGCTTCGGCTCACGGTGTGGGATTTTTTTTACTGTAAAATCTTTTTCAGGTAAGCGTGGTCCTGTAGGTTAACCCGGTGGTGCCCAAAGGTGGCTGATGACAAGACTTCTATTTTGTCTTTATAGGTGGCATATACCTGTTCTATATGTCTCATGTTTATTTGTAACATGTTGTAAATCATATACCTTTCTTATCGATGTATGCATGTTTTAATACTTTCGAGAGAATCTTGGGTTGGTTGTTGTTTTTCATAGTTTCTTACTACATTTTTCGTTGTTGGGAACAACGGTTTACAACGAGATTTTCAAATGATTTATGCTTCATTTAAACTCTTGTGCTTCGAGAAAGATTTTTGGAACGGCCTAAGCTTCTTTTAAAATGAAAAAATTTTCTTATCCAAAACTTGTATTTTATTTTTAGAGGCTTAGCTTGTGAGGCTGTAACTGTAGGCTTTGCTACTCTTTTAACTCAAATAAATCCTCGGTAGTACGTTTTTATAAAGATTTTAGCCTTGTTTGGCTTTCTGGTTTTAAATCCCTTTTGTTTGGGTGCTTTCAGTGGTTGTTCTGTGGCTTTTTGCACAACCCGGAGTTTATGGCGTGACAACTTGGTAACAGAGCTCTGGATTCGAATACTTATGAGCTGTGGGAGACGAGGGTGCATCACCTTGTGAGGGTGTGTGTGTGCTCGGTTGCCTGTGTTTGAAACATGAGCACGTTGATGTCGTGTATATGTGAGCATGGAGGTTGGACCTTACGATTGATTAGTCTTGCCTTTGGACTACCAAACTTGGGAGCCAGGTTAGAAACTCATTTTGCGGACGTGATTTCTAGCAAGGAATCCAAGTAGGTTGTCCAAAGTGGCGCGTCATTCTTGTTGGTTCTCCTCGGCATTGGTGTTGTGTTTGCATAATCGTTGTGGCTATCTGTTAGCATGATTATGTGGTATGTGGTAGACATAACATGAAAGATCGACCTTAGGTTATCGTGTTTCATGTTTGCTTTTATATATAACCTGTGCACCCTTAGAGACGACGAGACCATGGTTTGGGTCTTAGATGTGCGACTCGGTTGCTATCAGTTACAGAGATAAGGTTATGCGTTGAGCGTCGATCGCTTGGTATGTTGTGGAACTTGTTAGTGAGTTGGGTTTAGTCGTGAGAGGTTAGCCTCGGTTAGTAAACCATCGAGTGTTGGTATGAGTAGAGTTTTGTTCAGGTGTAGTCGAAGTAGGGTTGATGGCTTTGGCTTGAATAGCTGGCTCCTCGTGTGAGTTGGTTGTTGGAAGTTGTAGATGTGTTGTGGATAGCCTTGTGAGTAGGGGCGATGGGGTGTTGGAAGCCCTAGATATTGGTTGTTGTGATTGGATTGTAAATAGTGATCATCCCTTTCGATTAAGGTTGGATGTATATGGTTTAGCCGTGTGATGGATTAGGTACGTCTTGAGCCATGCTATGTCATAAGACGTGTACTCAGGATGGAGTATGGACGGAAACATAGTAGATGGGAGCGTAGTAATCTTTGGCCAGATATATGATGAGATAGCAGAATGTAAGAGGTTCTGGAGATATTCCCTGGTAGTCGGGATGTTGATAGTGGTCAGTAGGATGTTGATGGTAGTCAGAGTAGTATCTAAGGATGTTGTAGGTAGTCAGAGTAGTTCTGATGACCTTGGACGTTGTATACCTCCTTGAGATTTGAGACTTGAGTTACGAGTGCGTGAGCTCAAGGATATGGGAATGAGTATGAGTTGCAGTTATGCTGGGTGGCTGTATGGGAATGTGTAAGAGTCCCTGCGACGACTATCAGTTTTGTGAGATTCCTACGGGAATGAAGGTCCGTGGTTTGGTCGATATCCTAGTGATTAGGAGGTCGCGTTTGGGAACCGTACTAGGTTCATGTGGTTGGCTTAGGCTGAGATGACGTATCCTGGGTATGATATGTCTGGAGGTTGTTTGTGTTCCACCTTAGGTTCAGAGATGGGTATGTTGTTTGCCCATGAGAACGAAGTATGGAGTGCCGAGGTTCAGTAGTGGACCGTGTGGTTTGACTGGTCTGGGGTGGTAGGTGAGAAATTGTAGGGTACGATGCCTGTGATCGATGTATATTTTGAGATCGAAAGTGCGGAAGGTGTCTACATGGTTATGGGAGTTATTAGTAACTCTAGATGAAAGGTCTCAGGATTTGGTTCCTTTATTTGATGTTGTGCCTTGGACAGTCGGCTCGAGGCTGTGACGTGGTTGTGGTTTGCCTAGCAGGAGTTACGTGGTGTAGCCTAACCTTGTGAAGTGAGGTTTTAGGCCCAATGGGATGTGTTATACCAGGTATGCGGATAGATGGTGTAGCGGATGATCTGAGCGAAATGGTGTAGTCGATGTGGCCTAAGCAGAATGGGCGCCATGGTGTAGCAGAGTTGACAGCAGCTGTGTGACTGTAGTCGATGTGGCCTCGAGGTAGGACTTGTAGAGTTCTTAGAGGCTAAGTGTTGATGAGTATTGGGAATACGCTGAGATTGGGTCATGGTTTCTTGTTGGCCTTTTGCTTTCCTTTGGATGGAAGGAGGGAGTGAGTTTTCTTGTAGACGATTGTCTAGTGCGGGTTGTTTCATCTCTGTTGGACAGAGATGCCAAGTTTTTGATTAGTTCGGGTTTTGGTTGTGTTCGAGACTATGGAATCTCAATGGATCTAGACCCGTGTTGTGACCTGTGCTGTGACTCGGGAACTTATGTCGCCGTGATTGGGTGATTATAAGATGGATTCTTCGTGGCTTCGACGCGTAGTGCGAGACGCTCTACATCTGAACGTCTGCGTGTGTAACCTGGGATCTGATTGCTCTCGCGGTTGGAAACCGTAAAGAATTGCATGATGGGGTTGGTATTCACCCGCGGCGAAAGACCGTAAAAGAGTACGTATGTGTGTGGTAAACATGACAGGTCGTGGTAACCTAGTCAGGGTGGCTTATTTGTGTGATGTGGGTTGTGTTCCCTATGTTGTTTGTTCTTAATAGACAAAGGAGTTGGTGTTGAGACGTAGAGTTTTTTTGTAGTGAGCAATTGAGGATTGTTGACCGTTGGGTGCGTATGGTTGTGTTTCTAGCTATTGGCATAGCGGGAATTTTGTCAGAACAGTAAGGATGCGATATGTGTGTGGTAGGTTTCTGGTAGACTTTTGTGAGTCCGTTGATCTGTAGCCTTGATATCAATGATCTGATGATGAGGCGTTGAGTTGTGTAGTAATGAGTAGTGATGTGCTGTTGCACGGGAGGCATGTTTGGGTTTATGCAGGTTGTTGGGTACCTATGAGGTGATCTATCTGCGTGACGTGTTTGGTCAGGTGACTCGTTGGAGTCAGGTGGCTTTATGGTTGAGGGGTTGGATTAGTCTTTGATTGTGTGGAACCTTGTCTGGGACAATGGTGTGCCACCTAGTATTTCTCCTGAGTAAGAACAGTAGTTCGTGATGGAAGATCGGATAGAGGGCGAGGAGAAAGGTTTAGATGAGATCTGTTCTCTGGTATTCCAGGTGGGTTAAGTGAGCTTCTCTCTAGTGAGCTTCTCTCTAGAGTTGGGGATTGAATTGTTACTCGTGGATGGGCGCCGTGTCAGCTTTGAGATGGCATTGTCAGCATCAGCAGGGTAACAAAATGGTATCAAATTCGGTGGTCGTTTGGCGATCGTCAGAACTTGGGTAAAGTTTTTGTGTAGGACATGTGACTTCTTGTGATCAATGTTGGAGTTCGACGTCGTGTGTTTGGATTTGTGGAGATGGTCCTTGGTGTGCATGGTGAGATGTGATTGAGCTAGTTTGTGGAAGTGAGAACGAAGTGGTAGTCTCTATGTTCTGGAATAGAGAGTGCTTAGGACCAAGTTCCATGATGGATTGGTATTGTATAATATGTTTATCTCTCGAGTGGTTTGAGTTCGGCAAGAGTCAGGTTTTGAGGATTGGCGGTGTGAGCTGAATTTTGATTTGGTGTTTCAGGGATGTTTCCTGGATGACAGTGATGTCAGTGGGACTTACACGTGTGACGACAGGTTTGGGATTTCAGTTGCTGGGACTTTTCTGCTGTTGTGCGGTATCTTTGGGTTTGCATCATAAAATGTTAATGGTTGCGGGCTTGTGTTTGGCTTAAGTTTCAGTATCGAATTTCGGGGACAAAATTCCTTTAAGAGGGGAGAGTTGTGAGACCCCGACTTATTTCATTTTTGAAATATTTAAGTGATGATGGAGTAAGAGTTAAACATGACCTTGGTGATGTTGTGGGTGAGTGTTTTGAGCATGGATACACGTGAAAGATATGTTCGGAGAAGAATACGAGGTTCTAAGAGATGTCCGGACAAAAATGTGTGAAAAGCATGAGAAGGAAAGTGACATACCTTTACCTTTTTGGTCATAACTCTTTGTACAAAATGCATTTTGATATGAGATTTGAACCATTGGAAAGTAGACTTCCGGGGCTTCAGTTTGAGCACAAGAATGACCCTATTTGGAGTTCAGACTAAGGAGATATGATCGTTTGAAGTTGGGACAGCAGTGTAGTGAAATGGGAAACCGCTCGAGCGGTGCAAAGACCGCTCGATCGGTCTGTTCGGGCAGACTGTTTTAAAGGCGGCAGAAGTGCTTGGTTATTGTGCAAAGCTTATCTTCTAAGCTTCATTTTCTCTCTCCTAAAGCCCAAGACCTCTAGCTCTGCCTTCTCTCTAGGCTTTGGGTGTGCTCGGTCTTGGATCTTGGTGATTGGAGGGCGAATCCTTGATGTACTCGCCATGGGCTTCACTTACATCCGAATGGAATTGTGTTTCGACGACTTTGGGTTTTTTCGGTTGGTAAAGCTTCGGGTTTATGACCCTATGAGGTAGGATCCTAGACTCTATGGTTGTTAGAGGGTGTTACGTGCAATTATAGGCGTTTTCACCGGTTGATTTTACCTGAAAATGCTTTAAAGGTTGTTTTTCATGTTTAAACCACGTTATTTGGATAAAAAAAAGCATGTTGTTCGCTTTTAGTTGGTTTATTACATGTTATGAACTTGTGGATGTTCATAGTTTTCAAAATGGGTGATTATGTTCGAAAAATCAGATTTTTGGTTTAAAATCGTTTTTTGTCATTTTGGTTGGATGAAATTGAATTTCGAGAATCCCTTTCAGGTTTTGATAGTTTCTTTTGAGGCTATATAGTTGTTTTGGGTTTGTGTATACTCATGGGTATCAAAACAGGTGTTCAGAGGCTTGATTTTTGGGTTTAAACAAGTTTTTATGTTGAAAAACCTGCTGCTGTTTCCGAGAAATCGAAACTGGTTTGAGACCGATCGAGCGGTCTGGGCAGTTTTGAGATTTTTTTGATGTTTTTGGATCTGGTTTTTCTCGTGTGATGTTTATCCGATGGAATTGTGAGGTCCTATGTTTTCCAAATGGATATTCGTGATTTTCAAAAGGATGGTTTGAAAATGGAATTTTGGGAAAACTTTGAGAAACATGTTTTTGGAGGTTTGGAGCTAACCTTTGGGGTTGAGTCTCAACTTTGAAAATGTTTTTGGTTTGATCTCCATGTTAGTGGATGGATCTATATGTTTTGTTTATCTCCATGGTTCATAGATTGGATCCCTAATATATACATGTGTTGTATATCTGTTTTGTGGGTTAGTTTTAAAATATTTTCCATAGATATAACGTGGCAGTGGGTATTGTTGAGTTGGGCTTCCATTGCTCCTCGGTGCAAGTCCGAAAACGTGCCCAGCGTAGGTGCTTTGTACCTTCGGGTTAGTCCCCGTAAATTGAGTGTGTGTGGGTGCTTTGTACCCTCAGGCTCAGGTCCCGTAAATTAAGCAGTAGGTGCTCTGTACCTTCGGGGTAAGGTAAGGCCCGTAAATTGAGTGGTTCGGTTGCCTCCGCTAATGACGTCGTTGTTGTGACTCCGTATAGAATTTGTCATTACTAAGCCTGTGGGTCTAGGGTAATGAACGAGAGTCTATAGTTGTTACCTTTGTTGGTGTGGCAGAGTCGGTACATAGGATTACAATTATTTTTATCATGTCTCCTCGGCTGTGTGTCTCGAGTGGAGAATTCTGTGTTATCATTTTATTTTTCTCGGTTGTGTGTTCCGAGTGAGAAAATAACGTTTTGATCCCAGTTGTGTGATCCGGGTGAGCAAAATCAGGGTTTTAATCACTGTGTTTTACTGCTTTTCCTTAACTGTGGCATGATATCTGTCAGGATTATATGCATGGTTTCAAGAATAGAAAATGTGAAGTTTTCAGGATGAAAAACTTGTGATTTTTTAGAGAAAAACTTTTTTGGCTTATGTGGTCGAGTTAGCTCCCACCATATGATTGCATGACATGTATTACAGCTTTTCATTCTATTTTCTAGTGGGCTTCGGCTCACGGTGTGAAATTTTTTTTGCTGTAAAACCTTTTTCAGGTAAGCGTGGTCCTGTAGGTTAACCTGGTGGTGCCCGGAGGTGACTGATGACAATACTTCTATTTTGTCTTGATAGGTGGCTTATACCTGTTCTATATGTCTCATGTTTATTTGTAACATGTTGTAAATCATATACCTTTTTTATGGATGTATGCATGTTTTAGTGCTTTCGAGAGAATCTTGGGTTGGTTGTTGTTTTTTGTAGTTTCTTACTACGTTTTTTGTTGTTGGGATCAACGGTTTACAAACGAGATTTTCAAATGATTTATACTTCATTTAAACTTTTGTGCTTCGAGAGAGAATTTTGAAACGGCCTAAGTTTCTTTTAAAATGAAAAGATTTTCTTATCCAAAATTTGTATTTTATTTTTAGAGGCTTAGCTTGTGGGGCTGTAATTGTAGGCTTTGCTACTCTTTTAACTCAAATAAATCATCGGTAGTATGTTTTTACAAAAGTTTTAGCTTTGTTTGGCCTTTTGGTTTTAAATCCCTTTTGTTTGGGCGGTTTCAGTGGTTGTTCTGTGGCTTTTTGCGTGACCCGGAGTTTGGAGCGTGACATGAATAATTCATAACCTTTTTGGGAGGAAAAATAAATTTCGTGGCAAAAAAGATACATATTGTGATGAAATATTATCCTCACTAATAACTAACAAATGTTTTATGAGAAAATTTAAATTTCGGCACAAAATGGATATGTATTAGTGAAGAAATTGATATTCTCTCACTAAAATATCAATTTTAGCTAGAAAAATAAAATTCGTCATTAGATTTTGTCTCGAAAGACCTTTTTTTTTCTTGTAATGATTACTGTTAAGATCTATGCAGAAAACCCTAATCATAGTGATGTAGTGACGACGGTGGTACAGTGTCGACGGCATCGGTACAACGTCGACGGCGGCGTCACCTAAATTATTTTATTTCCTTGGTATTATGAGTCCTACGTTTGTATTGTGAAACTCAAACAACAGTCCGACGAAAAAGAGATTGTTATATCTTTATTCATAGTACTAATAATACTAGGCCTCCATTAGTATTATTAGGAACCATGTAGGATAGCTTTCTTTATATAACTTTTTTCGTCTTTTAGTAAAAAAAAATTATGTTATTTCAAACGATAATACATTTTAGATTTATCTCGTTACAAAAAACTAGAAAAGTAAAAAAATTGAACCAAAAAATATATAAAAAAAAAAGTTCAGATAAGATAAAAAGAGCCACTTTAAGGCTTTTATGTGATTTTTTTCGTTTTTAGTGAATTTTTTTCAACTTTTTTTAAAACGGTTATATTTTTAGATTTATTTTATCATGATGAATCGAGAAAGTAAGAAAATTAATCCAAAAAATCAAAAAAGTTCATAAAAGATGAAAAAATGCCACAAAGAAAAAGCTACAAAAAAAGCTAAATCAAATAGAGCCTTAGTAATAGACTTGAAATTATCTTTTTTATTTATCCAACGGTCATAAATAACTCTACATATCTTATCACATTTTTTTTTCATTCTAATCAAAATGAACTAAATTTATTACTATATATATAATTTTATTTATAATCTCTCGATATATAAAAAAGTATGTGGAACTCTCAGTATTAGGGGTGGGCATGGGTCAATCTGGGTCAGGTTGGACTGTAACCTAGAATCGAACCATTCACACTTTAGAACCAACCCAAGCCAACTCAATCTAACCCATTTTAACTCGAGTTGGTTCGGGTTGAACCGCGGTTCCATCATCTGTCCACCACTAATGAAAACAAACCCTCCAAGTCTAACTGTTTGATCTTTTGCCTCAATCTGGGTGTTTACAAATACGAAGCTGGAGGTAAAACAAACCCAGAATTGTTGCAAACAATATATTACAACCAGATCATCAAAAAAATGCATCCAGTTCACATAAATCTGGAAGTTTTCATGGAGGAGTTGAGATCGGTGAGAAAATAAATGCATCCATTTGTTTGTCTCACTCTCAATCTTTCATACACGGTCACGTGATTCACGAAGTAATAGGTTAAATGGCTAATAACAGCCAGCAACTCAGCAAATGTCCCTCCCTTTAAAAATTAACAAAAATTTAATTTTTATAAATAAATATATATAATTATATATATATATATATACTTTCGGATCTAGGGTTGAGTTGGTTTGAAAACTTGCCAACCCAAGAACCAACATGACTATGTCGATTTATATTTTTTTGGACCTAGAACCAACCTATCACCTTGGTAGAACCGAACCAACCCAATCCATAGAAGTCAGGTTGGATTGGTTCACGAGCTATTCGAGTCTCTTAGACACCCCTACTCAGTGTTAGGTCCACTTGGTTGCGTTTTCTAAAATTGTAATTTGAAAATTATTTTTGAAAAATGAATTTGAAGATTATTTTCTAGTATTTTGAAAAAAAAAATACATTTGGTGTACTACTTTTAGAAACTCAAACCCAAATTCTAACCCTAATCCTAACCCTAACCCTAATTCTAACCCCAAACCAGTGTTCTGACGCCATCGACGGCGACAGCAAACGCCACCGACGGCGACGCCGACGACGACTGAGAGGGATTAGGCGATGACGACGACGCTTGACGATTTGAGAGGACGAGCTCACGCCGACGACCGCCTGTGTGGAACGACGACGCTTGACAACCGCCTATGTGGAATGACGACGCTCGAAGATCTTGAACGACGAGCTCATGCTGACGATGGCGCTCGACGACTGCCTGTGTGGAATGACGGCGCTCGACGACCGCCTGAGTGGAACGAAAACGCTCGACGATCTTGAACGACGAGCTCACGCCGACGACGACTGCCTAAGACGACGGCGACGACGACAACGACGTTGATCGACGACGATGACGTCAAAATCTGTTGAACGAACGAAAATTTTGAGTCAAAAAAAGTAAAAACAGCTTTTCGCTGTTTTCAAAAATTTCCAATTTTGTAACTCAGTTTTTTCTCTTTTTTTGAAATTTTTTTTCCATAATTGCTACCAAACGAATTTTTTGAAATTTTCAGCTAAAATTCTCCAAAAATTTAGTTTCGAAAACGGAATCAAACGGGACCTAATATTTTCTATATTATTCATATCTTATCCCAATAACAAACAAGTTGTTAATCCCTTGATGCAAAAAAGAATTAGCTTGCCAAAGGCGAATTGATTGTCCAAAATTTCCCAACCCAACACTCAACAGTAAATAAGAAACTCAGCAACACAAACAACTCACAGAATTCACACTCAGAACAACCGTTCTTTTTTTTGTTTTTAAAGATTTTGAGTTGAATTCTTGATTTCATAAAAAATTTGAAATAAAAACAAAAAGCGGCAAAAGAACCATTCTTTGCTACTCTCTTTCGGCTTAAAACCCTATCATTTAAAAATTTGAAACAAGACCAAAAGGCGGCAAAAGAAAATTGAATTCATGTTGGCTCTGAATTCTGATCTACTTCAGCCATTGCTCGTTAGCAATCAGGGAACATGAAAATTGAAATTAGTCGAACAATCACATTCGCGAACTAGCAGAGTTCAGAGCACCAACATCATATGCCGATCTCGAAGACCACCATTCATGGAATCGCAACCCTAAAATTTCCTCCCCCGAGGCGAAAAAATAAATCAAAAACAAACCCTAGGCAGAATTTGTTTTTGCGATCTCTACAAGAGCTTTGGTTTGGTTCAGTCAATCTGATAATCAATCAATCAATGAATCGAGCGATCGTGTGCGTGAACACTCCGAGGAACACACGCGGCGGCAGTTCAATTCGTTCGGCGCTTTTCGGTATCTGCAACCATCAAAATGCGCCATTCGTCTTTGTTTTCGGCTCACCTGAGGTTCAATGTCCTCAGATCGCATATTATTATTATGTGGATTAGGCGATCATCTGGAACAGGTTCATTTGTGGAACTTTTAATAGTTTATTCTGAGCCGGACGAAAATTTCGAAACAAAGTTGCATGGAACTTCAACAAATTAAGGTAATCTTGCTGGTAATTCTTTACTTTCTTCTTCTCTTTGATGTTCTTGTCAATTGTTACTTCAACTGTCATTCAACGTTTTTGATTGTTTATGCAATTTGGTCACTATCAATGTGCCATTAGAGTTTATTTTGATGATGTTTAGTATTACTAAAATTAGTAATTTATAGATTATAATTTACAGTAGAAGTTGTGAGTGTTTGGTAAAGATTATGACTTGTAGCTGAAATAAAAAAAAATAGTAATAAGTTGTAGTAGAAAGTGTGTGTTTGAAAAAATTTATAACTTATAGTTAAAATTAGTAACAAAAAATTAAAAATCACTCGCAATAACTTTGACAAATACACCCAAAAGGGTTTTTGGAAATCGTCCCTCTATACATTTCCATACCTTATTTTGTGTTTTTGGAGTGAGAATGATTCGAACAAGTCATCTCATAGGTTTTATAGGTAAATCGTTAATGTAGAAATTCAATTTCATTGAATATCAACCAATACATGAATAAGTTACATTTTATTTTACATAATTGATATCTTTCATTTAAAATACAATATTAAAGTTTAAACCGTTTATTAATTATTATATAAAGTAATATAAGATTTGTTTATATAAATATTGATATTTAATGAAGCTAAATTTTTTTAACAATCTTATTTATGGGAATAAACTGTTTGAATTATTATTTTAAGTCTAATTCACGTCCACCAAATAAAGTTTTAAAGGAAATGGAGAGGATGTTCTTCTGATTTAAGTTCACTTTTAGTCGATTTGAGACAACTTAATTTGAATTATAATATAAGATGCTCTATAGTTGTTTAATTGTTTTATTTAGCAAGTCACCATTTACAACATCTTTATCAAATTCTTTAAAGTTTTATAGCCAAATTTTAGCTAAAATATTTCTTTTCTATTTTAGCTAGCCATTTTTTGAATATACTTTCTAATAAATTCGTTATTCTTTCTCTATCAATGAATCGAGCAATCGTGTGCGTGAACACTCCGAGGAACACACGTGGCGGCAGTTCAATTCGTTCAGCGCTTTTCGGTATCTGCAACCATCAAAATGCGCCATTCGTCTTCGTTTTCGGCTCTCCTGATGTTCAATGTCCTCAGATCGCATATTATTATTATGTGGATTAGGCGATCATCTGGAACATGTTCAATTGTAGAACTTTTAATAGTTTATTATGAGTCGGACGAAAATTTCAGAACAAGGTTGCATGGAACTTCAACAAATTAAGGTAATCTCGCTAGTAATTCTTTACTTTCTTCTTCTCTTTGATGTGCTTGTCAATTGTTACTTCAACTGTCTTTCAACGTTTTTGATTGTTTATGCACTTTGGTCACTCTCAATGTGCCATTAGAGTTTCTTTTGATGATGTTTAGTATTACTAAAATTAGTAGTTTATAAATTATAATTTATAGTAGAAGTTGTGCGTGTTTGGTAAAGATTGTGATTTGTAGCTGAAATAAACAAAAATAGTTATAAGTTGTAACAGAAAGTGTGTTTGAAAAAATTTATAACTTATAGTTAAAATTAGTAACAAAAACTTAAAAACTATCCGCAATAATTTTGACAAATACTTCCAAAAGGGTTTCTGAAAATCTTCCCTCTACACATTTTTATACCTTATTTTGTGTTTTTGGAGTGAGAATGATTCGAACAAGTCATCTCATAGGTTTTATAGGTAAAT
>JAULJZ010085799.1:0-12481 GCA_032270985.1 Heliamphora pulchella
CAGGCTGTTGTAAGGGTTAAACTCAGCATTCATAACTCTCATCCCCAAGGTTGAAAGTCTTTAGTCCCTATTCAATTTCAGACATACAATCCTTTTAGGTTCTGTTTACAAGATATTAGTTAAAATGTTAGCTACAAGATTGAAGAAAGTCGTGCTTGAGCTCATTGATGAAATGTAGACTGTTTTAAGAGAAGGGAGGCAAATATTAGATGGAGTTCTTATTGTGAATGAAATTACTGATGATTGAAAGAAGAAGAAAACTAAAGGAGTCATCCTCAAAATAGATTTTGAGAAAACCTATGACACTAAAATTTGGAAATACCTTGTTCAGATGCTCGATAAGATAGGATTTGGGATAGTGGTGTACGTAAATCGAGGAATGTATCTCTTCATTCTCTTTATCGGTCCTGGTTAATGGATCTCCAACAAGCCAATTCAAGATGGATAAGGATATTAGACAAGAGTATCCTCTATCACCCTTCTATTCAAATTGCTGCAGAAGCCCTTAATGCCATGCTCAACAAAGCCAGACATTTGAAAATGATTAAAGGAGTCAAGATTGGAGCTAATGGCATATGTATCAGCCATCTCTAATTTGATGATGATAAGGTTCTTTTCTATAAGGATGAGCTAGAAGAATGAAAATCTACCAAGAGGGCCCTAAGGTGCTTTGAGCTTGTCTCCCGATTGAAACTCGATTTCCATAAGAGCATGATTTGTAGCATTGGGGTGTCAATAGAGTGCACGCAAGATCTGGCTAAAACAATTAAATGTAAAGTGGGAAGGTTACCTTTAAGTATTTGGGTCTACCAGTAGGCATGAACCCAAGGCTATCCAAGTGTTGGGAACCAGTGGAGGAAAGATTAAAAAAGAAGCTAATTCCATGGGGGAAAAAAGTACTTATCCAAGGCTGGGAGGTTATAATTAATCAAGCCCACCCTCTCTAACTTGCATCTCTAACTTGCATCTGTACTATTTATGCTAAGAAACGTTGTCATATCTTTGGATACATAATAGAGGAGCTTCCTATGGGCTGATAGTGACTCAAAGAAAAATGCGCATCTGGTGAATTAGAAGAACGTAACTTTAAAAAAGAGTTTAGTGGGTAAGGTGTGGATTATCTGCGGGTTAGAAATGCTGCCACACTTTTTAAGTGGCGGTGGAGGTTTGGGTTGGACAAGAAGACTTCGTGGAGAAAGTCATTTGCAGCAAGTACACTGATGAGGGAACACATTTTTCAGCAATAGGGAAGTAAATAATGAACATTGGCAGCACTGATCGGCCTTTCAAAGATGTATTCTTAGATAAATGCAGTCTTGTGGTTGAGATGAATCTGATATCAAATTTTGGACTAATGGATGGGAAACTGCCCTCTAAACAGTTGTTTCCAAGGCTCTTCCTTCTATCTGAGCAGAAAGAGTCAACCATACACTCAATTTTCCAAGGGCATCAACCCAGTAACCTATAGAATCTCCAGTTTAGAAGAACTTTTTGAATGGGAGAAAGGGCATCCTAGACCATTTGCTAGTAGCTCTCAGAAACTGCACCATCAATAGCATTCATGCAGATAAATTGAAGTGGAGTGGGATGAGTGGAGCTTGTTTTTCAATTAGATCGTTTTACAGAGCTTATGAAATGAAATTGGGGTAGGAGAAATATGTTGTAAGAAAGTATGAATCCCCTTTTATCCCACCAAAAATACAAATGTTTGCTTGGATGCCCTTAGTTTGAAAGGATTCCCATGAAGGAATTGCTTGTAAGCTGAAATATTCTTCCTATCAATGCCTCAGTTATGCGCGTGTTTTGTGGATCTAACGTAGAATCTACTACTCATCTGCTATCGGTTTGCGATATGACATGGAGAGTGTGGATACATATGCTGCAATGGTAGGCCATGAGCTGCGTTTGCCCACGGTGTTTAGTTGATCTGCTGGTGTGGTGGCTAGGGATGAGTTATAGAGACTTGGAGAAGAAGATCTAGACATGTTTGATCTTCGCAATCATGTGGTCTCTGTGGCTAGCTCGAAATGCATGAAAGGGTATTTGAAAAAGAAGTGGAGTGGGTAAAGGTGGTGGAGATTGTGAAATTCAGAGTAGCTCTTCGGTCCGATTCATCAATGCCTCAGCCTTTTGAATAGATGATTTCATAACATAGCATTGTTGCAGTTCGAAGTCTAAAACTACAGAAGTCCCCCAAGAGAGCTAGCAGTGACTAGAACTAAGAGTGACCTTTGTTTTTTTCTTTTCTGTGGTTGGCATCTTGCAAGCCTTTCAGGTGTGAACCAGATTTGGTGTTTCTGTAGATGTTATTCTTGCAATTATCTTCTAAATAAAATGTTTTCCTTTCGCTGATAGAAAAAATTCAATCATCATTCAATTATTTTCCCCAAATCATACAACGCATATCGCATTAGTTAAGGTAAAAGGTGGTTGTTTGTTTACCTGAATGGTGACTATATTGGGAATAAACATTCCATCATATTCCAGTGGTAATTGTTGTTCATTATAATAAATACATTTGATGGAACTTTCATTCCCTTCTACAAATACAACTTCCATGGGAAGGGGGAAAAAAAAAAAGGAAAACCGAATAGAAAGTAAGGATTTAGCAGATTACCAATTATCAGTATTAGTAAATTTTAGTGCAAGGTGTGTGTGCATGCTTGCTTATTTGGCAATCAACAAAATAAAAAATAAAACTTTCAATGAGTTTAGTGTGTTGGATTGATAATCTTGTTGAGCTCCTCCAGCTTCCTCATTCTTATTGTTTCACTTTCATTCACTAGCTGTAAAAAAAAAAATCCCAACAAAAACAATAATAAACATTGACGAAGAAACAAAAAAATACTACAAAACATAATTTGGACAAAAATTCTAATAAAATTCTAAGAATAATGCTATAATGGGGTGATTCAAAATCCACCACAATAGTGTTGAATACACCCTCCAAAAGTAATAAAACACTACTTGTACATAATACATCAATATTTATACATATAAAGGAATGACGGTGTACTAAACAATTATGTGTGTACATTTAAAATCTCCTGCTACAATGACCATCATATTTTACCATCGAGTCTAGAAACACTAAACTTTTGCTAATACACTGGTTGAGGTTCAATGGCAAACACATGTTCCTGTGTTAAAAACACTCTCCAATACATATTTAACATTGTTTAGTACACTTTTAAAAATTGTCCATCGTCCTTTTGAAGTATACGGTGTTTTTAGTCAGATTTTTAGTGAACTTTTTAGCGTCTGTAGACTTACATTTTACCAATTTATGCCTATTATGTGATTTGTCATAATTACATTGGTAGCAAATATGAATGGTGAGATCCTCTAGACTAATTATAATAATGACATATGAGATGAGATGGTAAATGGAATTTTGTAGGACAGGGTAGTTGTTGTAGCATTTACGTTATTGGTAGTACTGTCTGGTTGAATGCTTGGTATTGATTCAGTGTTTAGATGAAATTATGCAAAAAATTAAAAAAAAAAAGTTACATATTGTTGTGCTTCCAGTGCACTAAGCTGTGATAGAAATTAGTAATGTTCGAATATCATCTAATGTGTCATTAACGCATTGGTTTAATGGACTCTACTATTGGTACCTCTCATTTCATGCCTCTTAACAATGTATATTGTTGACGCAGATATGGTGATGTGTAGCACTACTCCTCAAATTAAAACATTTGATGCAAATTAAAGTGTTTGGTTACCAAGAATTTGTGTAGAAAAAAGATGGGAAAATGTTGGAGCCTCAAACAAAAGAACCATAACCAAATGTAGTATCAAGTAAGCAAGAATTCTTAGATTTTTCTAGAGAAAAATGTAGTTGAGGTTTACCTCCATTAATGTGGATGTTAGTTGGGCTTTCTCACTGCTCTTCTCATTGAAGGCCTCCAATGCTTCTTTGTATTCTTTCTCCTGTTGCCAATTAAAGTAACATCCTATGATCATTTTAGGTTTGATCAATTGCAACAGAAACAGTTAAAACAATAACATTGTTGACCTTCAAAAATATTTGCATCTTCAGAATCTGTTTCTCTTTGGTACCATTTTTGTTAGTTTTCTGTTTTTTGTTCTCATTTTTGAAAAACCTATTTAGTTAACTATTTTTGAAACTAGAGTTTACTTCATTGTTGGACCGACAAACCGATCAAGACCAGTTGCGAGTCTGGAAAAAAAAAAGGAAGCAATCCACTTTTTTAAATAAAAAACACAAAATATGTTTCAGTCAAAACATCATCAACTGACTAGCTATTTAAATTACCAAACAATAGGGGTGGGGGTATGGGTCGGTTTGGCTCGTTGGTTTGGAATTTAACCCAGAACCGATCCGATCAAGGTTGGTTCTAAAATATTAAACTCATAACCGAGCCATCTATACTTTAGAACCAATCCAACCCAACTCAAATAAATTCGGGTTGGTTCGGGTTGGAACCGCTGTTCAGTTAAATTAAATATTTTTCTTAATGAAATATTCTAAAGTAATAATATATACCTTATTCTATGAGCGGCTTAATTTTTTGTATAAGTTGTCAAGTTGAACAGCTTCAATTCCACTTCTCTTATTTTTAATTTATACATTTTTAACTATAACTAAGGGCATAAATAATATAAATAATAGTTTTACGTGATTTATATATTATCTTTTGGGTCTCAAGTTTGGTCGGTTTAAAAAACTTTTAATCCGAGAACTGAATCGACTACAACGATTTAATGTTTTTAAGACTCATGACCCAACCCATTACTTAACAGAACTTAACCAACCTAACCCATGAAAGTCACGTTAGGTTGGTTCATGGGTATTTTTGGGCCTATTGAACACTCCTACCAAACAGTGTTCACATTAATAACCATGGATGCATATTTAGTTACCTTCCTTTGGCAGCTCTGGCCAAGTGATTTTAGCTCTCGGTTAGCCATGTCGATCATTTTCCGAACAATGGCGACATCTTTCCTCAAAGGATCGTCCAGCACCTGCAGCTCCTGATCGCAGACAAGAAAAAGATCGATGGTGAATATTTTCAGTAGGATTTTCATTTCAGATGACTTCAAAGTTCAAAATTTCTTTTAGAAAGATTATATGTCATTTTTGATTGATCGGACCAATAATATTTAATAAATGATTTATTTAGTTAAAAAACTATTTTAATGAGGTTATTAGTATCCGAAATTTTGTGAATTTGATTATTAATATAATATTTTTTTTAACGAATTATGTTTGATTAAGAGTGAGATAATTTAAGAATTATAGTACATTTTAAAAATATTATTAAAAAACTATAAAAAAAAAAGAAAAGAAATAATAATAGTTTCGAAACTCTTAACCCCACCGGGCTGGTGAGATAGTAATAGTTCCTTAGAGTTTTATGCCAATTGGAAGGGTTAGGAGAAGTCCAAATCTCCATTTAAATTGGCAAATCAAACAAAAAAATTATATGAAATTAAATTGAAATTAGCCTTGTATTTTTTAACAAATGATGTTCACTTAAGGTCTCGTTTGGCAACTGGTTTTAAGTCGGCTTAAAATCAATTGTTTTGTCTTTTTGTTTAAAGTTCAAAAAGTCAAACAATTTCATTTTCCAACTCAAAAGTTTTTAGTTTTTTTGTTTTTTATATAAATTTTTAAATTTTTTTTAAAGATATCATAACTTTTATTATACAAATCTTTTTTTGTACAAATTATGTTTTTAAAATATGTTCATCAAAATATATCAAATAAGATCTATATTGAATATAAAATTATTTAAAAATAAATTTCAAAAAATTATAGTAATTTTAAGTAAAATATTTTACCTCTTGACTTAAAGTCAGTATAAACCTTTGGCTTAAAGTCACCGCATACTTCTCTCATATGAATTTTTAGTTTTTTTTGTGCTTAAAGTGACTTTTAAGAAAAAACTTGACTTAATGCCAAGTTACCAAATGGGACCTAAGAATATGACAAGTTAAGAATAGATAATAAATTGTTTGACTTGATATAATTTTAATAAAATTATTTTAAAATTATGAAAATAAGAGATAATAATAATCTCGGAACTCATAGACTCTCTTGGTAGGATAGTAATAGTATCGAGATGAGAGACTTACCGTAATTGGAAGGGTTAGGAGAATTGTCCAATCGTCATTTCAAACTGACAAATCAAATAAGGAATTATATGAAATTATTTTTTATAATCCAATTTCACCCCTAAACCAAACAAAGATGGCCGAAGAAATATACATTCCCATTAGATTAGTAAGAATTTCTAATCCAAAACCAGTTTAGTTGATTATGTAATATCATGGGATTTTAGATCTAACAACTTTGAAGAATTCATAATATGATGGATTATTAGTTTGTGTTTGGATTAAATTTTTTTTATAATTTTTTTTTTGTTTTTAAGAAACTTTTTCAAGGGTTGGTCCTAAGGGGAAGCCAACAATGCCATCGCCTTAGGCTCTCCATTTTTTGTTAAAATTTTAGGCCCTATTTTGATTTAAATTCAATATAAATATTTTAAAAAAAATCATGTTAATGATTTTGCGATCACGAGTAATAATTATTATAATTTTTATGTTTTTTTGTCTCAAGTTCAAATCCTTCTACATTCTTTTAGTTCATTTTTTTGAATTGCACAATTTTAATGTTATTCTAGGTCATCGAGAGTTTTAATTATTTAAAATACTAACTAATACGAATAGAATATAAAAAATTAAAAATTACAATCAACATATACTTAAGTCATTATTTTCTAATCTTAAAGTATTAATTCTTATTTTACCAATTGTAGTCAAATACAAAATATTGAATTAAAAAAATATTCTATTATTAAAAAGTTTATAATAGATAAGTTAAAAGCATGATATATAAGTAGTATTATGTTGTATTTAATTTTTTTCATAAATTTAATTTTATAATTGAAACATAACTACAAATATATTTAGTTTACTTAAACTTTTATAATTAATTTTGAAATTTATATTTATGTTTATTGGAGCCCCATATCTCAAACTCGTTTTGGGCCCTGACTTTTTCAGCATTAGCTCATAAATACTTTCTAGACTCCTTTCGTAATGAGGAAACAGAAAAGTAAATTTTTTTACAAAAATCTAAAAAAAATTCATATAAAACGAAAAAAACCAATTTAGTATTCTTTTTGACTTTTTTTTAAGTTTTTTCGTCATTAGTAAATTTTTTTAAAATTTGACTGCAACGAGTATAATTTTTAGAATCCTCTCATTACAAGGAATCAAAAAAGTAAAAAATTTAAATTGTGGGGATAAAAAACCAACAAGGATGTTAAAACTAACCAAACACCCCTAGCTATAATGAGTTAGGGGTGACATGACAAGACATGGGAGTCAACTCTCCCTCTTTCTATATAAAGACCTTCAACTATAGACAATGTATGGACTATTCTCCTATATTTGATATATATTTTCTCTCTTAAAAACTCACTTGACTGGGACATTGGAGAGCCTTTCGTCAGCCATCGGCCGTGGGCCTTGTTTTGCAGGTATCTAGTTATGAAAGCACCTAAAAGTTCAATCGTTTTCATTCTCGTTAAGTTTTTTATTATCATTCAGGGGATAAGAATATTTTAGGTTCCCTCATAAACTAAAATATAAAAAAAATTCAAAAAAAATTTAAAAACACTCTGAAAAAAGTTACTAGGCTTTTTAGTCTAAACATAGGCATAATCCCAATTTGATATCTTACAAACAAATAGAAAAATAATAAGACCACGAAATTTATAATCTAATTTCACCTCTAATCTGATTAATGGAACTGAGCATAAATTAAGTTCTAATTTTTTGGGTGGTTAAAATTGGAAGTTTACAGGAAGATTTTCAAGTTATTAAGAAATCTTTGAAATGCTGCTTTTCATTTTCTTTAATAATCCTATTCCGAAGGACAATCAGGGAGCCAATTAGATTATTACAAAAATGTGATCTCGTTTGGCTAGAATTTCCTGTCTTTAAATCTCTGACTATTTATTTCACTGAACTACTAAACATGTAAATTTTGAGACATGTGTCCCATTTTTCTATTTTGAGATAAATACTTAGTTTAATTTGATTTAAAATATATAATATTTTCTGTTAAAAATTAAAATATACATTTTATCCTGAACTTAGGTTCTGTCTATTTTAACGTAAAATATTTTTTGATAATTTATTTTATCTATTTTTCAATATTTGTTTGATAGAAATAATAAAAAATATTCTTTTAGTAAAATATTTCACATTAAAAAATTAATTTACATAAAAAATATATATATAAATAATTTTTCATACCATCAACAGTGGCGGGGTAGTGTTGAGAATAGTGACAATACCAGTGGAGGTGGTGGTAACAGAATCGATGGTGGCAGCGGGAAAAGGGGCAGCAGTCATGGTTGTAATGGTATTGGTGGTGAGTGGGGGTGATAATAGTAATAGCACTAATAGAAGCATTGGTGGTGGAGGTGACAATGGAAGTGACAGTGGCAATAGTGATGGGGACATTGTTGGTGGTGGTGGTGGTGAAGGTGACGGTGGGAGTGGCAGTAACAGTAGTGATATGAGCAATGGTGGAGCGGTGATGGTGATAATAATGATTGTAATGACAGTAATAGTAGGCTAGTAGCAATGGTGGCAGCAACAACGCTATGAATAGCATATTTTAGTTAATAATTTTTATTTTTTAATAAAAACATTATTAAACTATAACCCAAACATCACAAAACAGAAATAAAGAAAAAAAAATATTCTTGCAATATAAATTTTCATTAAAAAATTATTTTTTATGTTAAAATATTTTAAGTCGAAAACAAACGGAAGCTTAATTACCTCCCAAATTTGTGCCAAGCGCCTGGTTTCTTCCCCGGCGCGACCCAGCTGGATTTCAACCCTCTCTTTAACCTCCATCTTCTTCCTCTCAATCTCTTCTTCTCTAGCTTGAAACGAAGAACACATCCCAAATCTCGAGATCTGATCTTCGTCCTTCTCATCCCTCCATAGTTTCTCTCCTTCATCTCTATTTTTCTTCATTTTCCGGAGCTTTTGTTTACTCCTATCACAGTACTCTCTTTTGTACTATCTCCTTTCTGCCTTTGCTTTTGCTTCAAATCTCTCTCTCTCTCTCTTGGAAAAGTTGCTTCCTTTACAAAACATTTGAGAGAAAGCAAGATGAAAAATCTCTCTCTCTCTCTCTCTCTCTCTCTATCTCTCTCTTGGAAAAGTTGCTTCCTATAGAAAACATTTTGAGGGAAAGCAAGATGAAAAATATAATGAAAGATAGAAACCTAAATAGAATTTTATTTCAAATTTAAAATGAATAAATTAAATTCACTTAAGCATATCGAACTCACGTACCTAACCGAATCTAAATATTTATTTTTAAATCTAAATAAAATTCTAATATTGTTTTCTCGGACTACTAATCTATGGAATGAATCGGTCTAATTAGATTAATTTAAGGCCCAAAATGACCTATTTTAATGATACGAGTTGTTTTTTTTTTTTTTTGTTCTAAGTGAATAGTAGTTTCTTTCTAAGTGGAATGTTCAATTGATTGAATGTTATTAAATATTTTAACAAATTATTTTTGTGTTTAAAAATAAACGACAAATATATAACACTATATATTTTTATAAAAAATATAATTTTACGAGATACTTAATGATATTTGATTAATTTAATTTTTTATATAAATAATTAATACATTAAAAATAATAGAATGAAAAAATTGGTGCAACTCGACTAGTTCAGTCCAAAAGTGGACTAGAGAGTAGGTGCACCCTAGCATATGTTATTTTTGATTGAATGGAGTAATTAGCATCCCTAACTTTTTAGAAATTATAATCTCATTCCTAATTTTTAAAATTATCATATAATTACCCGTTGTTATTAACTAGCAAAAGGTTATAGAAGTCAATAAAATTTCATTTTACATTAACCAAAAAAACTTAAAATGTCAAATATTGCTCATTTTATAATTATAGACGCAAGTGATTGGAATGAAACTTCATTTTTCATTTAATAAAATACACTTTTGTGGTAAAAAAATAATTATATAAAATGGTGGCAATTAAACATTTTGTATTAAGGTCAGGGGTGCTTATGTTAACCAAGGTTTAAGGGAGATGAGTGTATTTTTACCTTTATTTTTATTTTCATACAAAACATGTTCTTAATGTTTTTATTTTCATACAAAACATATTCTTAATGTTAAGAGCAGACTCGATTGGCAACTAACTTAAAAATTAATTTTTTTTTTATATTTTTAGTTATAAAAACTAAACTTGGTTCAAAATAGGTTATTTAATAACTTAACTTTTAAGCTAATTTTTTTGAAATTAATTGTTTGGGTTAAAGTACTTTTTGTTTAAATTGGACAATTTTGTCCTTCTATATATTTAATATTAATAATTACATGTAATTGATAGTAGTAGTAAATAAGTTATAAATAAAAAATATTATTGTATTTTAAAAGTTGTTGAAGTTTGAATAAAATATTTTAATAGTTAATGTTTTGATATGATTTTTTGACTTTTTAGCTTTTTTATTTTTTGCCAAACAGACTATATTGGTTTTTTGTATTTTTAACTAAAAAACTAAAAAATTAGAGTTACCAAACGGGAAATTTCGTATTTAGTCGAAGATTTATTTTTGTAAATATTACAGAACTGTATACATTTCACTTAATTAAAAGGAAAAAACTCAATTGGAGTGAAACTACAAATAAAGGCGATCACGCTTCTTTTATAACATCATTTCGTTTGACTCACTTAATTTAGAATAAGTTATGTTTTTCAAGTTTATTTGTCACATTCTCATCTCCAAAGCACGTGAACCAAGCCTGACGAACTAACCAAAATAACCAACCAAAATAGGACTTTAGCAAGAAAATAGTTTTAAGCTCAAAGACCTCATAAAAACTCGTTAAATAAACTATTTGAGAAAAGAACACCAAACCCTAAAAGAAAAAATTTTAAAAATCCAAAATATAAAAAACGCTCCTGCAGGCAAACAGGATTGATCGGTCTTAGTCGATCGATTGATCTTTCACATATTATAGCAGTTTCTTCCAAAACCTGAAAAAAAATCGAGGGTAGTGATTAAACGCATGTTCGATCGATCGATCAGTCTATCAAACAGTTCAATCTTGGACCTTTTTTCAAACCATACCTTTCAATTTCACACCTCCACACTTCAACTATATCCTCTAAGAAGCATTTTCAAAGAAAAACAACATAAATAAATATAAAGAAAAGATATAGAAACATCCCCAAACATCTCTCTCTAATCCTCAAACCTGACGAGAAACTCTCATAGAAATACATAACAATCTCAACAAAATTACCCGATAACTTCACATGCACACAATTCATGAGTGTGCAACCTTAAGACTTTATAAAACGATTATCAACTAATCCTAAATGTTTTAAGTTATTGTATTGAAAGAATTACATTTATAATGTATACATTTCTTAAAAAATCTTTCTACTTACGTATAATTCTATTCAATACTTCAAAAATGATCTCCACGACCAAGGTTCTTAGTCCACCACTTTCTTTTCATTATCACCTGAAATGGGTCAAATAACATGAGGCGACACTCATAGGAAAAAGACTATATATAAACATATGCGTGACATGCGAGAATGATCATGTGAAGACACAACAAGTTTAAGATCCCAAAACCCAATTCACCTTTCTAGTAAATTCATATTCACATAATCGATTTTCCTTTCTTATCAAAACCAACACACACCATGACTTCCCATTTCATATCATTTCATTCCGTTCATTTCCTAACTACAACCATTAATCAAGATTTCTCAATTCTCACATTTATCAACTACATCATATGATTTTACAAACTCAACTTCATTTATTGATTTAATTAAGTACCAAACCCAAACGGTGCCTATACATGAAAGCGTATTTATTGCCATCAGGCCACGCGAGGCTCGATAGATAAATACCTATTTTATAACCCGACACGGAGAGCACATATTTTCAATTTCTCTTGAAAATATTGATGGGTGGGCCGCTCAAGAGCACGCTTTTACAGGGATTAACCTAAAACAATGACATACCTTACATTGTGCAAGTTTTCGGTCTTTCATTGATGAGCTACTCGAGCTCAATCTTAATTATTTAATCCATTCATATGGTATCTTAATTAAGTCATTCATATTTAAACCAACGCGAGTCCAACCGTCAATCTGGTTCTTCTCGTCAAACCAAACACTATTAAAATTTCAATTATCAACAATTTAAATATCTTTATCATTCATATATAAAAACTCAATTTCCTCACATCTTGCTATTACACACATCCAACAATTCATAGAGTTTATTTAAAATTCTCAACATAATACTACACCATTTTTACCAATTCCCAAGATTCATGAAATTAACTTCTTAATGGGTTGATATAAGCCACAATTTATCAAAAATTTAACCAATTTCACTATTAGGGTACAACAACCCA
>JAULJZ010085810.1:0-12481 GCA_032270985.1 Heliamphora pulchella
TATTCTCATTTTCTGTAAATAAATTTTTATTTCGAATAACAACGTTATCTTTTTCTACAACTAACTTTGTTATTCAAAATGAGAATTTATTTACAAAAAATGAGAATACTACATTTGCATACGAGATAGTAAGAGGTATATAATATGCTAATAAGATAATTTGAGAATATCATATGCTAATATGAAAATATGAGAGTATGTTAATACAATTCTCATTTCGAATAACAATTATGTAATGCATATGGTTTGGGTTTTCGAATAACCCATATTCCCGTCCTAATATTCATTTTTACTATGCTAATTTGTGAAATGCAAATGATTTCAGTTGAACTTGGTTCACAATATCAAATTATTTATTTAAAAATATTATTACCATAAATTGAAAAAAAAATAGATTAATGATGCCACATGAATTGTAAAGGAATATAAAAGTATTAATATATAAAATAAAAATATATCCTTAAATGTGCAATAGCTATAAATGTATTCAATTTTCATAATTTAAGAGGCATTTATGGTAAATTGTATGATAATAAAATTTAATGGAATACTTGTTTAAATTTTGGTCCTTATCTCTAAATAAGGATTCAAAATGGAACCTTAGATTAAATTACTCAAGAAAATAATATCATTTCTTAATTACTTCAATTATATAAAATCAATATAGTTAACTTAAAAACTAATTTACCAAACAACATACTTTCAATTTAAATAAATTCTTTTTAAAAAAAAAAAAACTAATTGTTAAGATAGTTAATAATCAAACCCCAAGGGAAACACAAAATTGTCGATAGGATGACTCGAAAGGGAGGCAACAAGTTGAAGGTAGAATTTGATAGGAGAACTGCGACAAATGGCGACTAACGGAAGGATTTGACCTTTGGAACAGTGAGATTGATTGGTGGGTAAGGTGGTTAGAACCCCCCCTCCCCAATGATGATGTTGGCATATGCTTCTGTTCTGTGTTTTCGTGGGGTTTGCTTCTTTCTCTTAAACTGGGTTGAGTTTCTCTCAAGTTTCTTCATCTACGTACGTATGTTATCATCATTCATCACCATCACCTAGGTGGTGTTTGGCGTTGCAAGAGTTTTGTGGTGTTTAGCAAAACTACAGTTAGTAGTTTATAAATTGTAATTTATAATAAAAATTGAGAGCATTTAGTAAATATTATAACTTGCAGTTGTAATAGAAAAAAATAGTTATAAGTTGTAGCGAAAGTTGTGAGTGTTTGAAAAAATTTATAATTTATATCTAAAATTAATAGCAGAAAATTAAAAGTTACTAACAGTAGCATTCCCAAACAATTTATTTATGATTTTTCGTTATTAGTTTTAGTAATAAATTATAATTTTTTTAAAAACAACCACGACTTCTATTACAAACTGTAATTATTTTTTTTCTATAAATTAATAACTAATCTCAATTGCAAGTTAACATTCTTTAAAAACACTCACAACTTCTATTACAATTTATAATAATTATTTTTTTATTATTTTTTAGCTATAATCTGTAAATAATTAGTTTTAGTACGTATTACCAAATACCACATATTATGCAACGCATGATCTAATCGTCATGCATTGTATAAACGTCTATTATAAAACACACTGTGTAATGTATTTTCGTTGAATCAATATATTGTGCGAGAATTGCATGGCAAAAAAATCCTCATTCTCGTGGTATAATATCTCGGAGTGTCAAAATTAGAAGCTTTGAAATATCTATTTTCCCAAGATAACTTAATTATTTGGTAGATTATAATTGTTAGATCATATCAATTAGAATCAATATTTGATCCTATATCAAATAATTAGAATTAGTATTTGATCCCATATCAATCGAAATTGGTATCTGATCCCTTGTGTATATTCTTAATTGATTATGTATAATCCTGTCATTAATTATGTAATCATATCCTAATGTTTTTCTCTTCCAATGTATATTCTATGAATCCTATATAAATGATAGAACCCATGTTCTTGGTAAATTGATTTTGAGAACAACAATATATTTCTTCCATTGTGTGCCTTTTTAACTTGGTATCAGAGCTAAACGCCTTATGACTTCCAACAACATTTCGTCTTCCTCAAATGCTACCACAGTGCAGCCCACCTCTTTGCCCATCTCCTATCCATCACCTCATTCTCTTCCTAGTGCCCACCATTTTCTTTCCCTTAAACTTATTAATTCAAACTTTCTTTATTGGAAAACATAGTTGGTTCCTTTTCTTCGTGGCCATATTCTCATGGGATATGTTGATGATACGATTAAGCGCCCACCTTTACCTCTTCCCTCAGCCGGCACCTCTCCCCAGAGCCCAATTCGGCATATCACTTTTGAATCTGTCAAAATCAAATGATCACGAGCCTTCTTATTGCACCTTTATCTGAGGATGTTCTCCCTCTCGTTGTTGGCTTAACCTTTTCTCGTGCCATATGGATAACTCTTGAAGCTTCTTTAGCTTCTCCGAGCAACACTCATATCCGTCAGCTTCATATGCAACTCCAGCAACTGAAGCAAACAGATCAATCAATTTTCTCCTTTCTTTACAAAGACAAATCCATCTCAGATGAATTTACCACTGCTGGTCGTCCCATCTCCCTCGCTGATTTCAACATTTACATTTTCAAGGGTCTCTATCCCGAATTTAAGGATCTTGTCACTATTGTTGCTGCTTGTCTTCGTCTCATCTCTTTCTCTAAATTGCATTCCCTTCTTCTCAGCCATGAATTTCTCCATGATGAACCCACTGCCAGTATTCTTCCTACTCCAACTGATATCTCTCCAACCGCAAACCTCGCTCAACATGATAATCGTGGTGGTTCTTATTCCCGTCACATTTGTGGTCGCAGTAAATGGCCGCAGTAAATCTCATTTTGGTTCTCGCTCTCGTGGTCGTGGCAAGGGTGGCTGTACCTCATTTTCTCATTATTCACACTCTTTTCATAGTGATACCCACCCTCGATGTCAGACTTGCAATGGAACCAATCATTTAGCTTCCACTTGCTACCAATGGTACAACCATGCTCAATCTCTACTCGCTGCTCATATGGCTGCCTTCTCCAATAGTGGTTTGTCGTCCCCTTATGACTGGTTTCCTGATATTGATGCAACTCATTATGTTACACTTGATCTTGCTAATCTTACTCACCATGATACATATCGTGGCAATGACTAACTTTGTGTTGGTATTGGTACAGGTTTGTCAATTTCGCACATTGGTTCATCATCTCTTCACTCTACCCCTCACTCTTTTCAGTTATCTAATATTTTGCATGTTTCTGCTCTTACCAAATCTCTCTCTATGTTCATCAATTCTGCAAAGATAATTGTGTTTTTTGAGTTTCACCCATCTTTCTTTCTTGTCAATGATCAGACCACCAAGATAACCCCCTTGTTAGGACAGAATAAGAATGGTCTGTATTAATTTCACCCCGTAATCATGGATTCATTTTTTGCATCTCTTTTGCTGCTGAGCGCATCTCTATGGATTACTGGCACCATCGTCTTGGCCATTCTCATCAAGTTGGCCTTTGTCAAATCCTTCGTGATAATAATGTTTCTTGTTCTTTGAATAAAATCTCGTCTCTTTGTCCCGCTTGCCAACTTGGAAAGTTGTCTAGGTTTTTATTAAGTCTTACTCATTCTGTAAGCAGTGCTCCTTTAGAGATCATTTTTTTAGATGTATGGGGTCCGTCTCCAATTCCCTTAATTAATGGATATCGTTTTTATATCATTTTTGTAGATGATCATTCAACATTTATTTGGTATTATCCCATGGTGCATAAATCTGAAGTCTTTATACTTTTTCCTAGATTTCGAGCCATGGTTGAACGTTAGTTCAACTCTCAAATCAAATCCATTCAAGCTGATTGGGGTGGAAAAGATCGCAAGATACACAATTATTTTACAACCCTTGGTATTGTCTATCGTCTTTCTTGTCTTCATACTTGTGAGCAAAATGGCGTTGTTGAGCGTCCCCACTGTCATGTTGTTGAGACAGGTCTCTCTCTTCTAGCCCATAGCAGTGTTCCTTCTAAATATTGGCATTACGTCTTTAATACAGTAGTGCATCTCATTAATCATCTCCCTTCTACTACTATCTCTGGTGAAAGTCCTCTCCAACCATTATTTCACACCTCTCTCAACTACATTTTTCTCAAAGTGTTTGGTTATCTTTGTTTTCTTTATCTACGCCCCTATTGTAAACATAAAGATGGAATTTCACTTAACTCGTTGTATTTTCATAGGCTATAGTAACTCTCATCTTGGTTATCATTGTCTTGATCTTCACTATGACCGTTTATATATTGCCTGTCATGCCCGTTTTGATAAACACAGATTCTCTTTTTCTAAACCACCTGTCTCTAGACCCCAACCAAACCCTTCCATGGCTTTCTCTTCATGAGCATCCACCCCTACGCTAATCTCACACACAACCAGGTCCACTTACCAATCTCCTCTATCGTCTTTGGCTCCTTTTGTATCTCACTCTCACCCACTTGGTTCTGATCATCCAACTTTCACACCACCCAATCCCATATTCTCACTCTCACCTAGCCACGTTTTATTAAACAATCCACATGTACCCCATTCTCCTCCACTTGGCCACCTCCAATTATCCAATCCACCCTTAACTACTTCAAATGTTTCCCCCTTTTTGGATAATTCTCCACCATCGCCACCTATAACCTGTTTCATGCTTCACCTATTTTCTCATCCCCCTTTTACTATATCTAATCCCAATGGCTTTCCATTCATGGTCGATCTCAATGCCCAAGGCTTATCTCCGGGGGATATTCGATATTCCCCCCTCCCCCTATTTCATCACATGCCACACAGACTCACCCAATAGTTTTTCGCTACCACACTAAGGAAGCAAATCTTTTTGATTCTTCTACCACTATCTCACCATCCACCACCTCATCCTCTGAGATTGAGCCCTCGTGTTTTACTGCAGCTTCTAAACACCTCTGCTGGCATGCTCCCATGATAGAAGAGATTAATGCCCTTCTTCGTAAGGAAACCTAGACCCTTACTCCTCCAATCCTGCACATGAATGTTGTCGGTTGCAAGTGGATTTATCGGATCAAATGTAAACCTGATGGCTCCATTGAGTGCTACAAAGCTTAACTAGTTGCCAAAGGATTTCATCAACAATATGGTCTTGACTATTATAAAACTTTTAGTCTTGTTGTCAAACCAACCACCATTCGTATCATTTTCTCCCTTGCTCTCTCTTGTGGTTGGACAATTCACCAACTTAATGTTCAAAATGCCTTTTTACATGACATTCTCCAAGAAGAGGTATGCATGTCCCAACCTCCTATTTTTATTGATTCGGATCGCCCTACATCTATTTACAAGCTTCATTGTAGCCTCTATGGCCTTAAATATGCACCATGAGCTTGGTATCATCGAATTACTACCCAACTCCTTCAGTTGGATTTTATAGGCTCAAAAACTGATATCCCTCGCTTTATTTATTCTCACAACGATATACAATTTTCTTTCTCATTTATGTAGATGATATTTTGGTCACCGGCAACATCGCAACAATGATTTCTTCTCTAATTCATCGATTGAGTTCTTCTTTTGCTATCAAAGATTTGGGCTCTATTCACGCCTTTTTAGGCATCGAAATTATTCTCCACTCTTCTGATCTGTTACCCTCCCAACAGCGATATATCGTCGATCTTCTTGTCAAAGTTGGCATGACTGAGTGCAAGGGTGTCCAAACACCAAGAACATCATCACCAAAACCCTTTCAATTTGGTGGCAAACTTTGTTTAGATCCTACTCGTTATCGGCAAGTTGTTGGAATGTTACAGTATTTAACTCTCACACGACCAGATATTTCATTTGCCATCAACAAGGCTTGCCAATTCATGCATGCGCCTTCTGAGGATCACTGGGTCGTTGTTAAAGTATATATATATACAGCAATTCATTGATCTTGGCCCCTTGATTTCTCGCACTAATTTTAATAAGCTACAATCTTTTTCAGATTCTGATTAAACCAGATGCTCTGATGATCGTAAATCCACAGGAAGATATGCTATCTATCTTGGCTTCATTTTAATCTCATGGTCCTCTGGCAAGAAACGCACTATAGCACGCTCCTCTACTGAGTCTGAATATAAAGCCGTTGCAGATGCAGCTAGTGAACTTTTGTGGATTCAATCTATTTTATTTGAACATGGGCTACATTTGACATCTCCACTTTCCTTATGGTGTGATAATATTGGTGCTACCTATCTCACGATTAATTTAATTTTTCATGCTCGCACTAAACATGTGAAAATCAATTATCATTTTGTTTGTAATAAGGTTGCTCGTGGTGATCTCTCCGTTCACTATATCAGTACCAAAGATTAATTGCGATATTTTCACCAAAGGACTTCTATCAACACGTTTTCAAACTTTTTGTTCCAAACTGCATGTCCATCCTCAGCAACCCGCTTGCAGGAGAATGTTAGACCATATCAATTAGAATCAATATCTAATCTCATATCAATAAATTAGAATCAGTATCTGATCACATATCAATCAAAATCAATATTTGATCCCTTGTGTATGTCTTTAATTGATTATGTATATCCTTGTCATTGGTTATGCAATCTCATCCTAATGTATATCTATTCCATTAAATATCCTATGAATCCTATAGAACTCATGCTCTTGGGTAAATTAATTTTGATAACAGCAATATATTTCTTCCATTCTGAGCCTTTCTGACTATAATTAAGTGCAACAAATTTTATATCATGTTTAGATTATAATGGACTAGCCACCATTTGAAGTCTTGAAAATGTTGAATGATTGCCATACGAAAACAAAGAATGCGAAAACTAATGAGAAAATCAAAATTTGTGTGATGGTAACATCATAGGAAACAACATTGAAATAACTTTGTATGCTAACGTAAATATATAGAGCCAAAATAAGGTCATTTTATCATAATTGATATGTTTTGTAAGATTTGAGTCTAAGAAATAATTTCTTTTTTTGTCTTTTATTGTTGATATTTTTATCATGGTAATGATGAACCAAACTTTTATTTCCTCCCCTGTGCCGCTCATGTGATGGAGAAATTTTTACATGTCGGTTGGGTACCGCGCTATCCTCGCTGGTGGTACCCTCAACCAATAACAGTTTGACAAGTGAAGGTTTAATAATATGCCTTCAACTATGTCAAGTCAAATGTTTTCGATGTGTTTTAATAATATGTCTTCAAACTATGTAGAGGTTTTTGTTTCTTTATGCGTGAAGGTTTAAGTTACTAAGTATTTATTGGTAGGATTTACGATCTCTCTGCATGAAGAAATTTTTTTCTTTATTTAAAGAGTTGTTTAATTGCATTTTATGTAAAAATATAAAAAAAAACAAATTATTAATATTACTTTTTCTTTTACTAATCTAACAAAATAATAATAATTTAACTTTTATTTCTATTATCTTTTTGTTTATATTTTTTATTTCTATAAATTAACAAATTAACAAAATTATATTTTTATTACATCTCTTAAAATTGATCGATTAACTAAATATTAAATTAATAATATTATTTTTATTCTTAAATTATTAAAATTAAATAATTAAATACCCTTAAACATGACCCATAACTAATACCCTTTGAATGTATAATTTTTTGGATTAAAATTATGAGTAGGTACCAGTAAACATTTATGGCCTTGACTGATGATTCAAATGGTAATAAGTAAAGGATGAATGTGAAGTTGTGGTCGATGCAACACGTGTTATTATATTGGACGCCGACTTTCATGCAATTGAGATCACCCCAATGACAAGTGTCCTCTTTTGAAAATAACAGTTACAACCACAGGCATTAGGAAGTTTTATTCATTGGCGTGTACATGCTTTGCACCCAATTTAAGATTTAACTTCGAACTTTTAACGGGAGGAATGCTATTAATTATTAAGTCTGCTTTTAGGAGTTTGTAAATGAACACATTTTAAAAAGCACATGCATATGTTTAATTCTTCGATTGGTAACTACTTTAAAAGTAATTTTTTTTTTTATTTTATTTTTTTTATATTTTTAGCTAAAAAATTAAATTTGATTGAAAGTAAATTATTTGGTAACTTAGTTGTTTGGATAAAAAGTTAACTTTTTTACTTTTTATTCAAAATGTGACAATTTTATTCTTTTATATATTTGATATTAGCAATTATATATAGTTAGTAATGGTAGTAAATAAATTATGAATAAGGAATATTACTGTATTTTAAAAGTGGTGTGAGTTTGAATAGAATATTGTGAGAATTTGTGTATTGATTTGACTTTTTAATTTTTTAACTTTTTGATTTTTTTGCCAAACTGACGACCTTAATTTTTTAGTATTTTTAATCAAAAAGCTATGTTGTCAATTAAGACCTTAATCTCTTAGAACTTGTTTGATAATTTGTATTTAATTAAATAGGATAAGACGAATAAGTAACATTGTGGTGTACATATTTTTTTAATGTCAAGAAATTATCAATAAAATTATGTATATTTTGAAAATTTTGATTTACGGTTGGTTAGAATGTGATAATGAATAAAATAAAAAAATATAAAATTATTATTAATCATTAGATAAGAAGGGGGCATAATTTAGAGTTCAGTACTAATAATAAAATATGTAGTATTTTGTTAATACCACGAATTCGTACTAATAATTTAAAGTACGTTGGATTATATAATACAAAAACAAAAAATTGATAGTCCATGAAACAAACTTGTACGAGGTGGGTACACATGTTTTTTAGTCTAATTTAATTCCCTCAACAAGATTTCATAATTTTCACGAGATCTTGGCTTTTTCCAGCTATATGCATAATTAAGCATACATTCAAATATTTAATTTCTTCGCAAGAAATTTCTCGTCATCGAAAATTGATAGAAAATGCGATTAATTCATCGGGTGTGTACTAGGAAACTCGGTCGAATAGTGTTCACTGTAGCAAAATTAATTTTTATATATACGTCTATAAGTACAAATTAATTAATGTATTGATTTGTCTGTGAGTATGAGTGTTGTTTTCCTTCATAAAAACATATGCAGAAGTGGTCTAGCAAGTAAAGCAAGAAAAAAGGGTGAAACCCAATTCAAAGTCGTTGAAATTCTGGTAATTTGCTTCATCAACCTCCATCTAACAATAAAAGGGGTTTTGGTCAAATACTATTATATTGGTTGTCATCTACTGAGATTTGCCTCTAGGTCAAAGCATACCCTTGGCTCTAGCTTGCTTGCCTTACACGTCTACCTTTCTTATATTAATGATTGATTACTGTTCTAGAATTAAACATTTAAATCATTAAATGGTAATCTTAATCTTTATATATCAGTTTTTAAAAAAGTGAAGAGCTATATATATTCACATTTTAAATAAACTTGAGAATTATTGGATCGATGAATTAACAATTAATACCCTCAATAAAAAAAATTATTGGATGAATTAATGAACAATAATACCCTCAATAAATAAAATAAAAAATATTTTCACTTTTTTAAAAAGTAAAAAATGCATATTCTACTCATACTAGGTTAAAAGTTTTTTTTTTTTTAAAAAGGAAAGATAAAAAAAAATATCTTAGAAGAAAAAACTATCTCACAAGTCTTTATATATGTTTTAGAAGAAAAAATCTAAGGAAAAGACTCTCTCACAAGTTTAAAAGCTTAAAAGTTTAATAGCATCATTTCAATCAATCTTATTTTTTTTAGGTTTGAAATAAGCAAAAAATAAAGAAATATGTCTTTTTAGACATCTCAAACGATTCTCATATCGTCTAGGTAGATTATTATATATGGCTTCAGTGTTAGAAATAATGAAATATTGTTACACCTGATACGAATTTGTCCCCCAAATACATCTCAATCTTCTAGAATACAGAATTAGAGTTTATATATATGCCCTAAATAACCCTAATTAGGGGTCATGTGTTTTTTAATGTTTAGGATTTAGAATTAAGCCAAACATAACCTTTATGTCTCTGTTCCGGCGGTGGCGTCCACTACTGACCTTTGTTTAATGGAGTTGTTCATCACCATAACAGGAAATCTAGGGTTTAATATACTAGTTTAAGGTAATTACTTGTCGCAAATCTAGGGTTTGCTTTTGTATGGATTGCCCTAAATGGCTAAATAGTCCCCACGTCTATAAGTTGACTCCCCCGGATGATTATGATATATATATATATATATAGGCACACACATAGATAGATAGATAGATGGATTTCACACATAGATAAATGGATTTGGTAGTTACGTGAATGGCGTCGTTAAATTCTTGTTGAGAGGTGTTCAGATGGTTTCAACAAACTTTGAATAACAGTGGTGTTTTACTTTATTTTGATTATTGTGCAGGACTATTACATGGAGATTTCACATACTTAATTTAGGGTTCTTTTTTTGTAATTTATACGAGATCTAGGTTTTGTTTTTTTGTTTTTTTTGCTTACGAGTGTGTCCGACCCTTTTGCTCAAGCTTTCCATTAATTTTTGAGAACATGTAATTCTCCCGTTCCACATATGCTAGTAATTATTGAGCTTGTTTATTGTGTCAAACTAAAATGTCCGAATTAGACTAAAAAATATTGGACTCACCATTTTAGATTTTTTCTCCTCAGATTATTAACACCATATTTGTTTACACCGATAGCTTAGCTCCCCATATATATGGGAGACTAATGGAAAGAATCCATGGGATTGTGATTCTCATCCCACCCCATAGTATAACTTATTCCCTCATTGGAATTATCTTTCCTTTTTATTCAACGAATAAAAATAATTTCTCAACCCTTATCCTATATTTTATTCAATTTTAACCAAACATTTGCAAAATATTACCATGGTATAAATTATTCTTTTTACTATCTCATGGTATTAAGAAAAATATATGAGACTTATGTATTATTTATTTCTCATATCCTCTCTTATCCAATTCTACACATTAAATATGAAAATTGGGTTTAAATCGTTAGGACAACCTTAATAGAGAGTTAAGTAATAAAATTAATTTCACTATTTAACTACTACTTGAAATTCGAACCTTAAATTTTTAAATGAGAGTTATACTTTGGCCAACGTTATTGTGACAACTTAACTGGAAATGGCAACGAAATAGGGCAGGGTTGGATTTGAGATGGTCAGTCTTAATCCCCTATTTTATCAAGGTGGGCCAAGACAAGATAGATTGGGAAGGTGGATGGGACAAGAGACGGAGATATATCGGGAAGAATTAATAAATTATAAAATTAATGATATTAATAAGAATTATATATAAAATAGTAAAAGAAAAATAAAAGTTGATGAACATTAGAATTAAAATGTTGAAAGATAAAAAAAATGTAGGATACAAATGATATATAAATATAATATTTTTTATATTTTAGTAGTCTTAATTATATTTTAAAAAATTAACCTTTATTTTTTTATTTATAAATAAAATTTATTTAATTTATATAATCAATGACATGACGAAAAAATTGGGACAGGAGAAGCAAATTCTGTTCACGTTCCACTTTTTATCGAAGACAGAAAAAACTCATAAAATTTAGGACAGGAGTATGCGGGGACATGACGGGAGAAATTGTCATCCCTAACTCCTTGAATACTAGGTTCTAGAGATACACATGTTGATTCTTTTACTTCGTTCTCTTTTTTGCTGGAACATGAGCATTTCTTTATACCACATTAATAGATAAATATTAAATGAATATATATATATATATATATAGAGAGAGAGAGAGAGAGAGAGGTGTTAATAATATGTATGGGTGATATTGAAGCTTTTTGTGCCTTGTTTGTTTAGCATGGTAAGGAATAGGATTATAGTTAGTGGAACCAAAAGGTAGATGTGGAGTTTATATGTCATAACTTGTATCATGAAATTAGCAAAATGGTTATTTAGTTTGAATTTAACGGATGGATTAATAATCCAAAAGGCGTGTTTGTTTGAGGATTAAGGATAGTGGGAATGGCTTATATGGGAATAATCCTATATAGTCTCTTATTTAGTTTGCCAAATTAAAAAGAAGGATTGAAATACCCCTAAACCCAACTAACATAAGTGCCCAATCTTGGATTATTACTATCCCACCTCCCAAGTGGGCTGGGACTATTATTATCCTGTTTTTTTACAATTTCACAATAGTCTAGCTAACTAAAAGGATCGTATCAAACCAAATAATATGCTATTTATTTTTAGGTTATTTTTTTTCTTAATCAAATACCTTTTGGTACAAAAAAAAATACTACATTAATAATTTAATCCATAGCACGCCAAGTATTAATTTAGATACACTAATTATTACATAAAAATAATCTTTCAACCAAACAAACCTTAAAAAATTGCTAGTACCTCAAAATATAAGGATTAACAATCCTATAAGAAAGGTAGTATTATTAGTCCTATTCCTCTCCCTCCATAGGCTTGTACACATCATCTCATGGCTAACATTTATCCTTTTATTGTA
>JAULJZ010085831.1:0-12480 GCA_032270985.1 Heliamphora pulchella
ATAAAATAAAAAATTAATTTTATTAAAAATAAAATTAAATACTAAAAACATGATTTTCAGTATACCAACCCTAACAAGGTCATGATTCCTTGTTGACCCTTTTCTTTTCTCTGGATAAAGAGAGTTGTTCATCTTGGTTGGATGCAGATGTTAGAATCTTGATCGATTCAGATTTGGGTTATGTTCCCTGTGGGGTTAAGTTGGTAGACCAGGAATGCTTGTTTTTATAGACAAGGGAGTTGGTGTTGTGACGCAGAATTCTTTTCTGTAGTGATCAGCTGAGGATTGTTGACCATTGTGTGCGGCTTCTTCTAGATTGTGTGGGTATGGTTATACTACTAGCTCTTGGCAAAGTGAGAATTTTGTCAAAATAATGTGGCTGTGATATGTGTATGGTGGGTTTTTGATAAACTTTTGTGAGTCTGGCTTTGGGTTCTGTGAGGCACTCAGAACTATTCAGAGTTCTTATAGTCGAGGAATAGTCGTTGACCGTGGTAACTGTTGTGTTTGAAATAATTGTTTGTTTCGATGGTGGTCCCGAGAATGTGGTAAGTATGAGTCAGGAAAGATTCAATGTTTGAGGAATATTGGTTAGTGTGGCCTGTTCGAATTGACGTGATTGTTTGGTTGGGAACAGAAGGGCCGTGATGAGTTCTGCATAAGAAGAAATTGCTAAGTGTAAGAGGCATAATTGGGTTGTGTAGGTTATTGGATACCTATGAGATGTTTTGTCTGCGTGACGTGTCTGGTCGAGTGACTCGTTGGGGTCAGGTGACCTTGTGGCTGTGTTGCCAGATTGGTTTTCAGTTGTGTAGAACCTTATATGGGACAATGGTGTATCATCTGGTGTTTCTTCAGGTGAGACGATGGTTGAGATGGAATGCATTCCTTGGTATTTCAGGCGAGTTAAGTGAGCTTCTCTCTGGAGTTGGATGTTTGTGTTATTGCTTGTGGATGGGTGTCGTGTTAGATACGTGGTGGTGTTGTTATCATCAGCAAGGTAATGATGTGGTATCAAAGTCGGTGGTCGTCTGGTGATCGTTAGAACTTGAGTAAAGTTTGTGTGTAGTATGTGACTTTGTGTGACCGATGTCAAGTTTCGCCGTTGTGTGTTTGGATTCGTGGAGATAGTCCTTGATGTGCATTGTGGGGTGTGATTGAGTCGGTATGCGGCAATGAGAACAAGGGTGATAGTCTCTATGTCTGGGCATAAAGATTGTTTGGGACCATGGTCCATGGTGGATTAGTTTCGTGTTACGTGCTCATCGCTGGGATGGTTTGTGTTCGGCGAGAAATATGTTTCCAAGTTTTGGCAGCGTGAGTTGGATCTTGATCCAACGTTTCATGGATGTCTCATGGATGACAGCGATGTCAATGGAGCTTGCTCGTGCGAGTAGTCAGTATGGAAGTTCATTCTTAAAGTCGTGTTTACCTTGTGTGACAACAGTTTTGGGGGTTTCAGTTGCTGGTACATTTTTGCTGTTATACAGTGTTGCTGGGTTTGCATCAAAGATTATTGATGGTTGATGAGCAGGTGTTGGCTTGAGTTTCGGTGTTGTTAAACTTCGGGGGCAAAATTCCTTTAAGACGGGGAGAGTTGTGAGACCCTGACCCATTTTAATTTTTACAGCATTTCGACGTGTTGTTTATTATTTTTACAATAACATGTTTATGTACGTTTTATGTGTTGTCCTAACAAGGCTTCTGTGAGAGCCTGATCCGTTTTCTTTTTCGACGCACGTTTATTGTTTTCATTGCTGCATGTTTATATGCATTTTGATGCATGATCGGGCTTAGATATGCATGTAGGGTTAGTTTCCGGGGCCGTTGGCCATTGTGGTGCGAATTTTAAAAAAAAGATATTTTCTGGCCAGCCTATAAATATCTTCCTTTAGATATTTTTTTCAAAATGTCTTTTCTTTTCTCTTTCTAGCTTTGAAAACACACCAAACGCTCTGCCTTCTCTCTAACTTCTCGAGGGCCCAAGGCTCAATTTTCGACAATCTAACAGCGGATCGTTACTATTGGCATGGTTGGCTACGCGTTCATCTGGACATAATATTATTCTGGCAAAACTCGATTTTGCACATGGTTTAAGACATCGAGTTTTTGACTCAACGAGGTAGGATCCTAGACTCTCGTGTCTTATAAGGGTGTTACGTGTAATTGTGTGTGTTTTACCGATTAAAAATGCATGAAAAATCGATTTATGGATTGAAAAATTGGGTTTTGGCTTAAAAAGGGGTTTTGTGTTGATTTTGGTGGATGAAATCGGGTTTTGAGTTTTCCTTTCGAGGTTTTGTGGTCGCTTCGGGTTTGGGCACGTCCGAGGGTGTCGAGAAGGCGTTTGGAGGCTTCGTTTTGTGGTTGCGATGGTGGTTTATGTGTGTTTGAGAGTTTGGGGGCTTTGAACTCAAGAACAGGAGAAAATCTGGGTTTTTCTCGGGTGGTAGCTCACTCGAGCGCCCGACGTCTGCTCGAGCGGACTTGCTGCGTAGGGCCATTTTGTTTTGATGATATCTCCCTCGTTCGGACTCGAAATTGGGTGGTTCTTGTACTCAAATTGAATCCCCGGAAGTCTCCTTTCCAATGACACCTCTCTCACATGAAAATTATTTTTGTAGAAAAAGCTATGATCAAAATAGTGAGGATATGTCAAAACTTCTTAACTATTTTTAGTCTGTGTTGGCCGTGTTGGGCGTGTGGGAGCCCGTGTTGGTTGTGTTGGGTCCTTGGGGGTTTCTTTTGGTCGTGTGGTGGCCTCTCAATCGATTAGGTTATGGGGCTCGATCGACTGCTCTCCTCTAGTGGTTTTTTAGTTGATTGGATTATGGGGTCCTGTCAATTGAAACCACGGAGAGGGTGTTGGTCATTTTATGCGGGGTGTTGGTCATTTTATGCGGGGTGTTGGGGCACGATCGTATGCGTAGTGGTTGGTGCATCGTTGGGTGCTGGACGTGTTGGGTCTGGTGTTCTTTCTAGAGATGGGGTTTTGGTGAGAATCATTTTGTGGGAGGTTTGTGTTGGCCTTTGGTTATGTCGTGTTCTGTAGGTTTGTTATTTGTGTTGGGCGCCTGTGGGCGTTGTGGGTTTATGTTGGGCACGTGCGGGCATCGTGGGTCTGTGTCGGGTGTATGACGTGCATGGTTAGATATGGGTTTTTGGTGCACGGTTGTGTTTGTGGTGGTTAGTGCATCGTTGTGTGCGGAGATTTTGTTTTGTTTCCTGGTTTGGGTTTCCTCCCAATGTTCATCGCTCGAGCGGTGGTTGTGCGCTCGAGCGGGCTGGTGGCCGAGAGTTGCGTCGGTGGGTGATCGCTCGAGCGATGGTCGTTCGCTCGAGCAAGGTGGTGGCAGAGATGTATGTCGGTAGGGGACCGCTCGAGTGGTGTTAGTCTCTGGGTTAGGTTTTGGTTTTCTGCATCGTTGGTTGTCCTGGTGAGAGGACGGGTTGTCCGAGTGAGTGGACGTTTAGTTGTGTGGCATGTGCTGCCGTTATTTGAAACGTACTGTTTTACGTGGTTATGCGCATTTAAAATTCTAGTTTTAATTATGCATGTAGCAGGACGGATATATGGTTTTGCGATATTTAAAACTCTGATTTTAGTGACACATGTGCGTGTGTGCTTATGTGGTCGGACATAAAAGTGGTCTGATGTATTCCGGACGAAAATGTAGTCCGATGGGTTTTGGACGAAAAAGTGGTCCGTGGGCGAAAATGTGGCCCGATGAATGTTAGCCCTGGCTAATGATGGACGAAAATGTGGTCCGAGATTTACGTTAACTCTAGTTAACGATGCATATGTGCGTGTGTGGGTGTTGAAAGGATGGAAATGTGGTCTTAACAATGCACTTGTGTGCGAGAATCAGAGGGATGGAAATGTGGTCCTAATGATGCACTGTGTGTGAGTATTTGAAGGACGAAAATGTGGTCCTAACGATGCAAGTGTGCGTGAATCTGAAGGATGGAGACGTGGTCTTGATGACGTGTGTGTCTAAGTCTAAAGGATGGAAATGTGATCCTAAAGATGCGTGATGTGTGTTGTATGGGTTGCATGCGTTGTGTGTTGTACATGTTGCATACGTTGCATGTGTTAAGTTACATGGGTGGCATGCGTTGTGTGGGTTGTACATGTTAGCTCTAGCTAACGATGTATTAGTTGGGACTATGGTCCTTCGGTGACAGTCCGAGAAAATTCTTGTGATGGGTGTGTACCACCGTGTTTCTGTAGAATTGTTATTGTGGCTTGTGAGGGTCGGTTATATGTATCATGGATTGCCTGTACTGCATTGTGGGACAGATAAAATCAATTTTAAATTGTTTTTAAGACTCGTGTGAGTGGTGATATAAAAAAAATCATTTTCAAACCGTTTTCAGGGCTTTTGTGAGTCGACAATGGTTCTTTTTCTCGCTTTCCCGTTTGCATATGAAAATTGTTTTAAAGGCTTAAAAGAGAATAAAAAACTGCATCTCATTTTCCTAGCATGTTTAGCTTATACTTCATGTGCTATCTAGTTTCTGCTGAGCTTTGCCTCACGGTGTGGGATTTGAAATATTTTTCAGGTACCGGTCATGCAGGTTGATCTAGAGGTGCCGAAGGGGCGAAAGATCTATAATCTTCCTTTTTGCTCGTTTTTAAACATGTATGCTGTAACATGTTTTTTGTTTTTCTGGTGTTGGAACCGTGTAATATAATCCAGTTGGCGATTATATACAATACATGTATGTTTTATATTGAGGGTGTATTCTAGGGTTCGGTATTATATTTGGTTACTTGTGGGTGTTTCACGTGACACGGAGTTTGGGGCGTGACAGCTTCAATAATCGATTTTGATGATAAAAGACCTATGTATTTAATTATGGATATTGAGATTGTTTACAGGACATACATGCTTAGCACAATCCAAGATACAAAGTGGAACCCATGACGCAAAATTTCAAATCAAGTTCTTTGGTAACAAGTTTTTGATACAAATGCAAGGCTTGAAGATGGCTTGAAGAACAAAATGTAAATTTTATTTTTAGGATCCTTGTACATTCACTTTATCTCTTGAATATTTCTTTGAAACTCATAGGAATCCTAAAAGTCATAAAAATATTTTTTCCAACTCAAAAGGTGACCAAAATATCTTAGAAAAATAAAAATCTAGATTTTTAATGATCCAGTCGACTGACTGAGCTGCCAAAAATAGAATTTCTGATCTAAATCAGTTCAGTCGACTGACCCTTGTGGTCCATACGACTGAAGTCAAGTTCAGTCGACTGAACTAGTTTCATCAGTTAACCGAACAGGCTTAAATTTGAATTTTTGCTAAAAACGGCTAATTTCAACTTACCCTATTTGGCCCAACGACTAGTCAAATTTTGAGGCCAATAAATAGAGCCATTTGAGCTCTTGTTTTATTGACCAAAAAGCCTCTCAAATATTCTCTCATATACACACTCTTTGTTCTTCAAATTCTTAAGCTTTTCATTCATATTTTTGTGAGAAAATCAATAGAGTTCTTATTGAGTTTCATATTTCTTGAGAAGTGAGTTTAGAGTTTTCATTGTTTGTACTCATTTGCTCATCTAAGGAGCGTTCTTTGTACACTCTTATATCATTCTTATTGTTATATTTGAGAAAGGTATTTCTTAAAAGAGGTTAATCCGCCTACAGGGATTGGATTGCTTGAGAATGGTATATTCTCAAGAAGAGACTACTCCGCCTAAACTAAGGAGAGAGTCTCCTCTGCCTATTGAAGGAGTGATAGTAAGAAATCCTCATAGCGGTTGACTTGAGGTAAGGACGTAGGCCATTGCGCCAAACCTTGTAAAAATCTTGGTGTTCTTTTTTCTTGCTTACTCATTTCTTTATTGCTTGTTGTTGTTACATCACATACATTTGCACTTGAATTATTTATTTTTATTTCTCACATCCTTCAAGGCTAGAGAGTTTTGAATATTTTAATTTTTTTTGCAAGAAACATTGCGAAATAAAGTATTCTTATATTTTAATCAAGAAGCCATATTTAAAAAAGGTATACTTGCAAATTAAAGATGAAAGCCACACTTATATTTTACATTGTTAAAACAAGAAGAGTGTTGAAATTGATTAACAAGAAGTGAACAAAAATTTGCACTTAAAACTTCTAAAAGGTTTTTATTTACAAAGTTTAATTAAGATATACTTATCTTTTAACAAGAAGTCTTAAATATTGTAAATCTACACTTGTATTTAAATCTTTCAACAAAAGGTTCTTGTTTATAAGTACCAATTTACTTGTGATTTAAATAAGTAATTTTCTTGTGAAAAAAAAATCATACACTTGTATTTGAATATTTGATCTAAAAATATTTTTTAAATATCCAATTCACAGCCACTCTTGAGATTACACACTTACTATCAATTGGTATCAGAGCCAATCACATAATTCTTAACAAGTTTTTGTGAAAAGATCAATGGCAGGTATTAGTGTATCCCCTTTTGGAGAATGTCAGTCCTCCACATGGCCTCCAATCTTCAATGGTGTTAACTACACTTTTTGGAAGTAAAGAATGAGAATATTCATTCAAACCATGAATTGGAGAGCATGGAGGGTAATCATGCAAGGTAACATCACTCTCACTAAGACTGTAGAAGGTAAAGAGGTTCCTAAATTAGAAGAAGAAATGAATGAAAATGATATGAAACAACTACAAATAAACTCTAGTGCTATGAATGTATTATATTGTGCCTTAGATTCTAATGAATATAATCGAATAATGATATGTAAAAGTGCAAAAGAAATATGAAAAAAATTAGAAGTTACTTATGAAGGCACACAAGATGTTAGAGACTCTAGGATTGATAGAATAAGTTAGTAAATATAAAACCTTTAAGATGCATGAAGATGAAACTATATCTAACATGTACACTCGATTTACTTATATTATAAATTCTCTTAATGCACTTAGAAAAACTTACCAATCTTATGAGCTTTTAAGGAAAGTACTCAAAGCCTTACCACCTATATGGGAAGTTAAGGCTACAGCCATATCCGAGCCAAGAAATCGAAGGGTGATGACTTTTGATGAACTAATTGGCTCACTATTGACCTACGAGCTCAAGATAAGTGAAAGAGACAACAAACAAAGTAAGGCCAAAAAGTCCATCACTCTCAAGGCTTCAAAAGATAGCTTCAATGATGATAACATGGCCCTCATTACAAGAAGATTTAGAAAATTTTTCAAACGAGACAAAAGGATTTCAAGAAAATTCTGAGGTACAAAGTTTGACAAAGGAGACTCAAACAAACGTGACCTCAAGAAAGAACCACTCACTTGCTATAATTGCAACAAGACCGGGTACATCAGGCCGGAATGTCCTTTACTCAAAAAGGACTCAAAGAAGAAAAAGAAAGCTATGAAAGCAACCACGTGGGATGACTCAGATTCAAACGAGTCAAGCACTAGTTCAAACGACGAAAAAATGGCCAACTTCTGCTTGATGACAAGTATAGATGAAGAGGTAAGTTCCCATTCAAATTCATATAATGAATCTAGCTCGTCTTATACTATGCCTTCATATGAAAAACTCAAAAATGAAATATTTAACTTACATAAAAATATTTTGAAATTGAAAAAGAAATATTTAAAATTGAAAAATAAAAATAAAAGTTTTTCTAAAGAAATTGAGGAATTAAAAATTTTAAATAAAAATACAAAAAATGAAAAGAAAATATTTCTAAAGAGCATGGTTTACAAATTGAATGTTTGGAAAATGAAAAACTTATCTTAAAGGTTAAATTTGATAAATTAACAAAAAATTTTGAAAATGAGATTTCAAATTTAACAAAAAAAAATGATAGGCTAAGAAAAGAACTTACAAACTTAAAAGGTAAAAATATTAAAAATAATGTCTCTTGTGAACTAAAAAGAAAAGTAGAAGACTATTCAAAAATTATTTATAAATTCACAAATAGAAAATAAAATTTTGAAAAACTTTTAGGAGCACAAAGAAGATCATTAAATAAAGAAAGAATTGGATACAATGGAGAAGTAAAACTCAAATCCAAAAATTATTTTGTGAAAGAATTAAAAAGCTTTTCAAACACAATTTCTAAAAATGCTTATGAGAATGTAAATTGTTTTCAATGCAAAAGAAAAGAACATAATAAATTTGATTTCCTACTAAAAGAAATAATGGGGTCATAAAAATGGTTCGGCGAATAAAAGAAACTAATCCTATATGACCCAAAAAGAATTGAGTACCAAAGAAAATCACTTGAATTATTTTGTAGGTATGCTTGAGATCCTCTTCATCAAAAGAAATATGGTATTTGGATAGTGGATGCTCAAGGCATATGACGGGCGACAAGACTAAATTTTTAATCTTAACACCTAAGGATGGAGGTCATATAACATTTGGAGACAACGTAAGAGGTAAAATTATTGGTATAGGTAAGGTCGGTAAGGATTATTCCCTGTTTATTGATAATGTACTCCTTGTTGATGGTCTCAAACATAATCTTCTAAGTATTAGTCAATTATGTGATAAAGGTTATAGTGTAAAATTTCTGCATGATACATATGTTGTTGAAAACAAAGAAATTAATAAAGTTTCATTTGTTGCAAAGAGATTTGAAAATGTTTACACTATCGATTTTGAAAATCTACATTCTCAAAATGTTAAATATTTTTCTGCTATAAATAAAACTAGTTGGTTATGGTATAGGAGGTTAGGTCATGCTAGCATGGATCTCCTATCCAAACTTGTTAAGAAAGATTTGGTTAAAGGCTTGCCTAAGACTAAATTTATCAAAGACAGAGTTTTTGATGCTTGCCAATTTGGTAAACAAGCTAAAACAAGTTTCAAAAAGAAACAAGAAATTTCTACAAATAGGCCACTACAATTACTACATCTTGATTTATTTGGTCCTATAAAACCCCAAAATCTTGAAGAAAAAGCATATTGTTTAGTCATAGTTGATGATTTTTCACGATATACATGGGTTTTATTTTTTACATCAAAAGATGAAGTATGTTATGTATTTGCTAAACTTTGTAAGAAAATTCAAAAAAAAAAGGGCTATTCTATTCTACACATTTGTAGTGATAGAGGAGGAGAGTTTAAAAACAAAGATGTTGAAAATTTTTATGACCAAAACGGAACTTTTCATAATTTTTCTGCACCTTGAACTCCTCAACAAAATGGGGTTGTAGAGAGAAAAAATAGATCTTTACAAGAAATGGCAAGCACTATGTTAAATGAACACAAAATTCCTAAATATTTTTGGGCCGAGACAGTTAATACTGCTTGCTATGTAATGAACTGAGTTTTTATAAGATATCACTTAAACAAAACTCTTTATGAGCTATGGAATGGTAGAAAGCCCAACATTTCTTATTTTCATGTTTTTGGATGTAAATATTTCATTTTAAATGACAAAAATGAATTGGAAAAATTTGAATCTAAATCTGATGAAAGAATATTTCTTGGGTATGCTACAAATACTAAAGCTTATAGAGTTTATAATAAGATAACTATGACTTTAGTTGAGTCCATTCATATAACTTTTGATGAAGCTAACCCTTTCTCTTCTAATATTCCAATGGATGATGATTTAGACATTAATAAAGGAATGGAAGAAATGCAAATCAAGGAGGACAAAGGTAAAAGCATCAAGGTTGATGATGAACACATAGACCTACCAAAAGAATGGAAAACAGTGAAGGATCACCCTATGGATCAAATCATAGGTGAACCTTCACGAGGTGTAAGTACTCAATCTTTATTGAAAAATATTTTTGATCATCTTTCATTCCTCTCACAAGAAGAACCTAAAAATATAACTGAAGCATTAGAAGATGAATCTTGGATAATAACCATGCAAGAAGAATTAAATCAGTTTAAAAGAAATGAAGTTTGAATTTTTAGCTCCTAGGCCTAAAGATAATGCAATAATTGGAACTAAATGGGTTTTTAGAAATAAAAAAGATGAAAATGGTATTATTGTCCAAAACAAGGTTAGGTTAGTTGCACAAGGCTATAATCAAGAAGAAGGAATTGATTTTGAAGAAACATATGCACCTGTAACTAGAATGGAAGCCATTCGCATGTTATTAGCATAGGCATCATATAAGAATTTTAAACTCTTTCAAATGGATGTAAAAAGTTCTTTCTTAAATGGTTTTATAAATGAGGAAGTGTATGTTGAACAACTGTAACATCTCGAACCCCGGGAACCCATAGACACAACTCAAATTATTCCGCACGAAAGCTATCAACAATGACTTTTTTAAGAACAATACTTTCTTCCTTTAAGCAATCATAAATAAAGCATTTTATTCTAACGATATACATTTGTGCCACAAAGGCTAAACAAAATTTTCAACTTCCAAGAGTTTATTTACAGCACTTATATTATTACAATTATCCACATCACTTTCTGTACAATCATAATGTAAATACAAAGGAAATATTAAATCTTTCCTCTGAGCCTTTTTCCCACATGCATCGTTTGCCTTGATGTCGTCCCGAATCCTTTAAACCTGAAATAGTTTTACTATACAACATGAGCCGAAGCTCGTAGGATGAAGACTAACTCTATGCTAAGCGTGATTTGTGAGGTGTGATGGGTGCAACCGAAATATAAATACAAGTATCATAAATTCGTTATTTATTCCCACACACCCGCCCACGCACGCCAGATTATTCATTTATTACACCTTTTTCTAAATATTCCTTTCTTTCACATTTATTTTCTCATTTTTTGATTTTTCACAAAAACCAAATCACATTTTCATAACCCGGTTTATTACAAAAACCGTATCGCAACAATGAACCGGCGTCGGGCATAGCTTATAGAAACCCCTCCCTATTTCTCAAATAGGCTACGCGAAGCCATTGGGTAATAGATAGCTCTATAACTCACCACGATGCAACACCACATTTCGAGGGCCAACCCGTGGGCATGTGGTCCCCATCTTGCGCAAGTTTTTGGTCTTTAACCGCGGACCCGCCAGGCCAACTTAATCCACATCAATCCATACGGTTCATTTTTTTTCGATACTATCACTTTTCAAGAAAAAGAAACACGGGAGTCCAACCCACAATCGGTTCCTCTCCCAATCATTTTCAATATTCTCACTTTGATCCCAATTTTAAGTTTTCCATTCTATTGTTAAGTCACATTCGCTTTTACTATTCCCATTTCTCTTTTCAAATAAAATGCATCACAACTCCCGTATATAAATTTCTCCATGGAACACATTTCAAATTTCTTTCATCGATTTCATAAAGTACCAACAACACAAAATGAATGCACTGGAGATTATGTCATTTGAAGAAAATGGAATACACCCATCATATTTATACAAATATGCACAAATTTAAAACCCATGTATCTTTGCTAAAAGCGTAAGATTTTAAACGATAACCATGTCACATTACAACCCTCAGCTACCCGCTCTTGCTTAAAAGAAAACATTGTCGTACGAAGAAAACTCGCCTTGTTATAAAATCTACCCAGCTGGTATAACACATGCATCCCAACCCAAGTAAGGTGATATAGGTTTATCCATAGCCCACAAGGCAAGAAATTAAGTAGAAAGCTCAATGAGGATGAAAAATAACCTTTTTCAAGACAATTGGCCAAAAACGGGTGAAAAAATGTTAAGAAAAGTTGACACACCCTCACTATTTTGGTCATAACGTTTTCTACAAAAAGAATTTTCTTGTGAGAGTAGTCTTGTTGGAAAGAGGACTTCCGAGACTTTGATTTGAGTACAAAAACGACACCATTTGGAGTCCGAATGAGGGAGATACATTGATTTTAAAAAAAAAATATTTCGACTAGTGAAAAATAGACCGCGGGCTAGACCGTTCGAGCGGTCTAGCCTGCAGAAGAAGCCGAGAACATCCCATGACCGCCCCCTAAACCGCTTGAGCGGTCCCTCGGGCGGTCCTACGCCGAAAATTAAATTTTTGCAAAGATTTTGAAGCTAACATCCATCCTAAACCCTTTAATCTAATTTGTTCTTATAATCAACCCAAAAACATTTAATTTCAAGTATCAAAACCCCTTTTTATACAACAAAGTAGGAGAATTCCATGATAATCCTTTCTCAAAACTCTCAATTTCATTAAAAACCCAACTCAACCCACACACAACCCTATCAATTCTTTAAATACGCGTGAAATTAACTAGAATTTACTTCTATAATCAAAATATCAACACAAATCGCCACAAAACATAAGGGATAGTCTAGATCCTACATCAAATAGCCTCCAAGCTTCAAGATTTCATCAAAATTGTCTCCTAGGGTTTGGCCACCCCTTTGATTTACTCCTTGATGCTTCAATTTCACATTTCTTACTCCAAAGCTTTAGCTTCTTACTCGTTTGCCTCTAATCTAGCTTCTAACATTGCCAATTTTTTAGGAGGAGGGTTAGGGTTCAAGGGTTGATGGAGATTCTCCCAATATTCCAAAAGAAGAAGAAGAAGAAGAAGAAGAAGA